>VYZX01001337.1:91748-115848 GCA_013401335.1 Brachypteracias leptosomus
GTGATTTGCCCTTAAGTCTTTAGAGTCATTAGTGCGTAATACAGTTCTTGCTCTGCATTATACTGGCAATTCAGAGCGATGCTATGCAGGAACCTTTCTCTCATTTCCCTTTCTCCTCTAAGTAGACTATTTTTTAAAAGCACTTACCATAATTAATGAAAAGACAAGACATTGATCATAGAGCTATTAAGCCTGAACTGAAAATGCATATACTATAGCACAGTGGCAGAGTCACCTGCTGCACACTGCTGACAAGAGATGTGTGCCTTGGCTGTAACTGTACCCAAAACACAAGGAGAAAGTGATTTCATTTCTCAGGGCCCTGAGCTGGTTATAATATACGAGTTCAGAGAGATGTAAAAATTCAGGACATTTTCATAGAGGTCACAATCACATTCAATACAACAGAGCACAGCTTTTGTTTGTTCAACCTTACTTGTATGTTTTAGATCCCTTGTTTGTCAGCCATAAAAGTTACTTGTGTAACTATAAATTGTAGTTAATATGGCAATTTCCCCAACATCAGACAGGTTTCATTAAATCTACAGGTTTTCTGCAAAACACATAGTGAAAAAGATGGTGTTCCTCAGTTTGTTTTTTTAATGCATAACAGACCAAGTACACTGAACCACATTAATTACTCTCCAAGCTGTACAGGAATATCAGGCATTTTTATGAGATATGGTTATTATTAAAACATATGCATATTAATTACAACTGTTCATTAGAGGATATTCAAAATATTTGTGCTCCAGACCGTGAAACAATTATCACGGGAAAACGCTTGGTTGTTTTCCTAGCCTGCTCTGCCCTAGTGCAGGGGTTACATTTACTTGTTGTCAGAGGCAAGTGCTATTTTCTCTAATGGATTGGCATTTCCAGGTCAGATGAGGTCAATCTATAACAGCAATGTTTTGGGCTGTTACCGTGTTATGCAATCAATGCTGGGCTAGTTCAGCCTGGAGCCATCCAGGGTTTGGACACAGGGTTTAGCTGACTGCCAGGCAGAAGAAAGCAAGCTTGCAGAAAGAGATTGATTTCAATAAATGATAAGCTCACACTCACTAAATGCCCAACACTTCTAAATCAATTAGAGCAGGGCAGAGATGGAATGATACACGATGCCTGCTAGCAAAGACTTTGAAACTATTATTTTCAAAGATTTAATTTCCTTTTTTGATATGCTTAGAATAATATTTGCTTCCTTGAGACTGAACCATCCAAGTCCAGGACAGGGACATTAAGTCACATGAATATTTTGACAATTTTCACTGAGACTATTTCTGTGAATGCAAACAAATTTTAAAAGCACACTCAGGCTGTGAGAAAAGTGTGTTTGCTTTCTTCCCCATTTCTGGTTTATATATTAATTTCATTTCAAAGTAGAATTTCTCCAAAGGACTAGGTAGTAGATTCAGAATGCCAGAAGTCAATTAAAGCGTGACACAGTGCTCCCTAGATGCAAGCAATTCCAGCTCTCCAAAGATCTTCCTTTTGCCCCCTGTTCTTACAGGAGCTGCGATCACTGCAGAACTAGGCAGAGAAAACTGCTTTCCTTGAAGGGCAGTGTCTTTAGTGTCTTTTAGACAATGGTTGGGATTTTTTCCCTATTTTTTAAAGTTCTGAACTTCTACGCAGACACTGATGCCTAAATGCAACTTCATCACAACTGAAGATGGAAAATGTTTTCTCCTCTCTCTCTCAAAAAAAAAAAAAAAGGCCTCAAGAAACCAAAAATAAACGGTTTTTCTACCTTTATCTTTGAACAATAGGCAAGACTTCAGGCTGAAAACTCTATGCCACATAAAACATCAGCACCCCCACAAACACCCCATTTCCAGGCAATTTCCTCACATTTCTACAAAAAAAAAAAAAAGTGTTAAGTAAGATTTTGAACTCCTGTTCACAGTAATGATAGGCCTTGTATCTTCATTCAAATGTATCTCCATTTATTTCTTAGTCAAACAAGTTCTTGAGAATAAATTAATTAATAAATTAATTTCAGTCCACTTCAAGGGAAGTCAAGGCATTTATAACTTAAATTAAGCCAAAAACATATTCACGTCTACATAAAAACTAGACAATAGAAAAATATAGATGCCTCTTCTTCCTGACAATTATTTTCAGCAAAAATTTTTTCAATACTCTCTCTCTCTTCTAAACATACTCTATTTTAAATATTTTTGTGCAAAATCCAGAGACCCAGTCCTGTACACACTAAATCCCACCTCTCAATTGAGTAACATTGAAGTGTTCACACTAACTTAAGCCAACCTCATAAAAACACACATTTTCCATTTTGTTTATCATTCTGCAAGTTAACTTCAGTTCCCCAAAGTAAACATCTCAGAGATACATAAATTACTTCTTAACAAATAAATATGCTATCATGTACATACAGCTTACTACTGCCTCTGTACAGCATTTCCCAGGATGCTTCTGACCTCTGCTGCTTCATCTCGTAAGAGGCCCATAAGAGGCACAAATATTGCTCAAGAAACCAGAGGAGTGTTTAAAACCCTTTAACAGCTACCATGAAAGAACAAAACAAGCAAAAGATCAGCTGCCAAAATGGTAGAAGACAGGAAAAGCCAGGCTTTTCATATCAGTCATGAATTTCCCATCAATGAGATACTGCACGAAGTTTACAAAGGTAACCTAAATGCTATAAAACAAGTTTCAGGCTGACATGAGCTAAATGAATTTTTAGGTTTCAGCTGACTGTAACACAATGTCTGCTTCCTCCAGTATGTAAAGGTTAATAACTTCCTCAGTCAACAATCCTAGTATGTTTGCAGTGTGTTAACGTGGGGGGAGATGCAGGAGATAAGTGATATGAGTACTCTACCTCTTCATCTCACCACTGAGCATCACAGTGTATTTGGAAATATTCTTTGGAGGCTACTATTAAAGCCCATAATAATCATGGCACACAACAATGAGGCACTCATGCTGCTTCTTGCTTTTCAGCAATGGAAGCATGCTGAACTCATCTTACCGACTGAAATAAAACGGAGATTTCAGGCTGCAGGCTGGTTATCTCTAGCACCAGTCACTGCACCCTGAACAAATAGATACAGGCATAAGGAACAAAATGAATTATGGTGCTTGTACCTCTTTAACTGTGCTAACAAACCAAGTGCTACCTCCTGCTGCACTGTTGACAAATGTAAATGATACACCCTGGCACAACATCAAAATGTGCAAAGCCAAACAAGTGGAACTAAACAGCCACGGACCCTTAGGTAATGGACAGTCCTTGCTGTACAGAGCATCTCCTGGCAACAAGAGCAAGCCATTTTAAAAAGGAAATTAAAATGCTTGCTACAGGTAATTTAAGATTATAGGTTAACGCTAAGAAAATTACGATAAGGTTAAGCAGCTGGTATGACTTACTCAGAATTTATGTTCAGAGTTACTAACTGCGTTTTAAAGTGATGTTCCAACACCTGAAAAGATAAAGAAGTTATTCCTGAGATTAAGAGCTACAGCTGGGAGAGCAAGCATAGAAGATTTATACCGCAGTTTTGGTGGAGAAAAAATGTGGAAATATATTAGTTTAAGAAAGTAAATGAACACATGAAGAAAAAAAAATTACTTGTGTTTTGCTCTGGGCAAATCTGTTTCAACTAAAACTCAGTCTAAAACTTTATCAGCACTGAACATGTGCAAAATTCCACAGAAGACAATAGGACATAGTTATATTTTCAAGTGTGTGTTAGATCAGAGCCTTACCTCCCAGGAAGAACTGTTTGCTCAGCAGTCCAACTGCTTACTGCTGGGGAAGATATTACTTCCTTTACTGCAGCCACTGTGGTCTCTTTCATACCAGTAAGCTGCTGCAAACCTGCTGTCACTAATGTTTCCTACCATCCAGCACACACGTGCTGTCATCTCAGTTGGCCCAATTTGATTTTTCATCAGTAGCTCCCAATACCTTCCCTATCATTTTGAAACTGGAAGTAACATTTTTTTGTTGATGAACAAACATGCATGATGACAAATACTAAGCTGATGATGTAAAATGACACTTGTCAGCATCACACTGTTTAAGTCAGTGGAACTAAGGCAAGATTACCAGCTGAAAGTCTATCTTACATGCAGATTATGAAAAAACAACACTTCATCATAATTCTTCCCTTTCCTCCTCTCTCCTCCCCCCAGTTTGGGCTTAAATACAGGAGAAAACTATATTTTTACCACAAGCTTACTGAACAAAATGTTTTCTCTGAAATATATATTCTAATAAAACTATGTTAGAATAAACACACGGCAGCATCTTAGAAGAGTTATAGCAGTAGAACAGCTGCCAGATTTCAACTGTATGACCCAGGCAAAACCTTAACATGCTTTCTTGCACACTGTAGCTTGGAGATTTCATAAATGTCTGAATTATTACATTCTTCTTGTGGTTTTTTCTGTCTCCCTTGTGCCAGTACTGGCATAAGCATTACAAAAAAGAATAACAGAAACCCCCAAAAAAGGTTGCATTCCTGAAAGATGAAACCCCCACAGCTATAGGGAATGCAAGTAGATTCCAGAGAAGTATCATATACAGAGACTGGAAGTCAGAGGGAAAGCTTCTCAACATGCATTTATTTTTTTTTTTTAAATATGGATATCTGCTGCCACAGAAGCTTCTCAGTTCGTTCAGCAGCAAACAAGTAAAGCATCACAAGACAGGGGGAAGAAAGGTCGTCATTTGTGCGTGTCAACCAAGAACTCACTTCCGAGGAAAGAGTGATTTCACCATTAAAGCACTGGATGGGGACTCTGGAGACTGGAGTTTAGTTCTTTAGGTGTCTCTCTCACAGACCCTTAAGCATGCCCTTAGGCAAGACGCTCCCCCACCTTTTAAATGGAAGCAATATTTCCCAGCTCTAGCCCCTAGTCTTCATTTCTGCAGTAGACTCCTAAGGTCAAAGAAAGCTCGTACTTAGCAGCGCTTGGCATGAACATTTCCTGGTCTAGCTTGGGGCAAGGGCTCAGGAGCAGTGCAGAAATAAGCCATCTCAACACACAGTGCTGCTTTAACATCTACCACAGCACCTCCAAACTACCAAAAAACCTGCAGGCAGAAGTTTAAGTTATCCAGTTCTGGGAAATCACACTATCCCATGATGTACATACACAGTTCTGTTTCTAATCATGAGTCCTCTTGCTAAGTAGCTCCTTTTGATAAAAACTTCTTAGTTACAGGGAAAAGACTGAAGAAGGTGGAATGATTACCAAAGGATTCTGTCTATAAGCATGCAGAGAGCTGAGCTTAACTCTGAAGAATATGAATTACCTTATCCATGTAGTGGCCTCGTTAGTCATGCTTGCTAAGGATGATTTTCAATAATACAATGAAAATTGAAAAGAGCATAAATAGATTGAATTTCATATAAGACTGAACACCATAATAGTTGCACTATTAATCTGATTCCACAAAAACGTGAATTTGAATCTGACACCCTGTGTCCATCGTTCAAAAGCAGCGACTATTCATCACTATAAGAAATAGCATCTCTCCTCCAAGCTCAAATTCCAGCTGACTGTCCTGGAAAACTACGTTTTGTTCTACACTGAAAATGGGGATTTGCAAAAAAAAAAAGTATTTAATGAAATACATATGCAGTAAGTTATGAGGATCTTCAAGATCTACATAAAACATATGAAAGGCAGAAACACAGCAAAGTGACACATTTATCCAGGAATACTCTTGCTACATCAACCATATATTCAATTCACTCAATGGTCAAAAGCACCATCTTAAGAGAACATAATAAAATTAATCCTGACCTCACGCTCTACTAACTGCCCTTGTTTTCTTATGGTCTGAACATATGATCTTTTAACTTTATTTACTTTAGTGTCATTTGAAAATGAATTTTAAGCCTCGAGTGCAAATGAGTACTAAAAGTATCTTTAAAACTTCAGAAAGAGATGATTCTGTAAATATGGAATGTCTTGCTCTAAAATTACATTCTATCACAAATCTTACATAAAACTAGATAAGTATACTATATTTCAAAACTTAAATAAGAATAAAATTTCACTTTTGGGGACAGAAAATACATATTGATATTTTCGTATATTATACACATATGGTTGTGTGTAGATCCACAACACATTCAATGTACTTTGTCAATATAGGACTGATTTTTCAGTGCATGCTGCTGATCTTTCCATTAGCATGCCTGAATTCACAAATGAAAATCAAAAGTCAAATCTGGATCTCTATTCAAGCACTGTCAACAAGCTTTGGGGTCATTTAATCTAATGGGTACATAGGACTAAAGCGTACTATTTTCCACTTAGAGTAAAAGCATTAGAAGATGATTCATCAGCTTTCCATCAGGAAATAAGGTTTAATAACTTATCTATCTATAGGATATGTTATAAAATGGCACTAATATCACTGCAAATACACTGGAAATAAACATAAGAGAAGGAAGCTGTTACATCATAGCTTTCCTTTTTTATTATTTTTCCATTTGCTTTACATAAAGTGAAACCAAATGCTTTGGCAAATTTTAAACAGTAAAAAAAAAATGCTCTGTAACATTCACATTTTAGTTCTCAATGGGAATAAGCCTTGAAATTCCAAACCCCTCTATAAAATGGAATTTCAGGTCTCAATATAGCTCTGATGATGTATATGGCTTCTTCAAATTCATGACATTTGAATGGCATTTTGCTGTGTTTTTATTGAAAAAACTTAAAACGACTTTTTGGCAACCATATGTAACAAAGGCTGATAAAATGCTGATCTGAGTCACAAGGCATCTTTTTGCAGAGGTATTGTTAGGTTGGTTTTGGTTGTTTTTTTCTTTGGGCTTTTTTGTAAATACCATATAATTATTAGCTTATAAATATTAGTAATGGATTACTTCATTTTCCCTTTAGTATGGTTTAGAGGATATAAATTAAACTGATCTATCCCCTAGGAGTCCTAAAACCTGACAGAAAGTCATTCAAAAGCCCAAGTTCACACTTGTATCAGGACTGATACAGGGATTCTAAGTAGAAGTGAACTTAGTGAAACTGTTTGTGAGCTAATTTTCCAATACTAAATCTAAGAAAGTGTTTTAGAGGAATTTTTAATCCCCTAATTCATATTTTAGGCTTAAAATATCCTTGTGAGGGAAGAGGTCGGGGGAAGGAGAGAACAAATATTGCTGAACAAATAATGACTGCAGATGCTCAAAAATGTCTTCTTGAAACGAGTCAGAGTTTTACATTTACTTGACCAAGTTTTAAATATTCTTTTCCATCTCAAAACATTGAGCTGTGCCTTTTCTCCCCTCCGCTAATGAACTTCATAAAATTTGGAGTGACAAGGATTGCCACTCCCCTTCCCTCCTTCATTCCAAACCTCTCCCATCTGTATGTGTGCATGCATGCACGCAGCGCGCTCCCCTCCAGTCTTACTCAACTGTAGACAACATTCCAAAATGATGGAGACAGCGTCTAGGATTTTATTTTTAAAAAGTCATCAAAGCCAAGAAACTGCTGAACTCTTTCTGCAGAGGTATTACAAAAAGACAAACAAAAAAACCCCAACCTATCAAAAAAAATAAATGATTGTCAAAGCCCACAATTTTTGGAGAAACACTTTCGCAAATTCTAAGTACAGTACTTGGGAAAATTCCTAGTAGTGTGATGACAAGTTCAGTCAAAAGCTGAAAATAGGTTTGGCAACAAAATGTCTTGTAAAGAGTAGACCAGAAAGTTTAACTCTCTCTCTTTGCTTCCACATATTACACACCTCAACTCTTGACCTAAATATCAGTAATCCAACCACGCTTCCCAATAGTTGGAATAATTTTACAACTCTAATATATCACACACAAAAAAAAATCATAGAGATGTAAAGAATTTCCTATTAACGACAGATCATCTTCATAAATACAGCTCTGAAACAATAGAAAAGGTGAAGTTTTCAAACCTAGGAGGTAAAGTTAGTAACAACTATGGAAACCTGCATTTACTGTTTCTTTAAGTACAGACTGTAAAGGTACTAGTGAGGATCACCTCAATAGACAGAGGAGGATAAAAAACCCTACACAATCCTTTTATTACAAGGCCAATGCTATTTCAGATGCAGTTTATTATGGGGTTCTTTATTACTAGTTTTTCTGTAGTTCAAGATCAGACTAATTATCTGGAATATGTCACTATTCAGGCTTTCTACCATCTTTACTTTTAATTCTGTTCAATGTTTGTTTAAACCTGATTTTAAGTAATCACATAGGAATGCATCTTTTTTTAATTATCTTTATAAATACTTTGGATTCAAAAAACCAGAAACAAATTATATTGCATTCTGGGATTAGGCTAATACTAAGAAAAAAATTTGCTGACGACACCAAGCTGGGAGGAGTGGCTGACACCCCAGAGGGCTGTGCTGCCATCCAGCGAGACCTGGACAGGCTGGAGAGTTGGGCAGGGAAAAATTTAATGAAATATAACAAGGGAAAGTGCAGAGTCCTGCATCTGGGCAGGAACAACCCCAGGTTCCAGTATAAATTGGGGAATGACCTATTAGAGAGCAGTGTAGGGGAAAGGGACCTGGGGGTCCTGGTGGACAGCAGGATGACCATGAGCCAGCACTGTGCCCTTGTGGCCAAGAAGGCCAATGGCATCCTGGGGTGTATTAGAAGGGGGGTGGTTAGTAGGTCGAGAGAGGTTCTCCTGCCCCTCTACTCTGCCCTGGTGAGACCTCATCTGGAATATTGTGTCCAGTTCTGGGCCCCTCAGTTACAGAAGGACAGGGAACTGCTGGAGAGAGTCCAGCGTAGGGCTACAAAGATGATTAAGGGAGTGGAGCATCTCCCTTATGAGGAAAGGCTGAGGGAGCTGGGTCTCTTAAGCTTGCAGAAGAGGAGACTGAGGGGACACCTCATTAATGTTTATAAATATATAAAGGGGGAGTGTCACGAAGATGGAGCCAGGCTCTTCTCGGTGACAAACAATGATAAGACAAGGGGTAATGGGTACAAACTGGAACACAGGAGGTTCCACTTAAATATGAGAAGAAACTTCTTCTCAGTGAGGGTAACAGGACACTGGAACAGGCTGCCCAGGGAGGTTGTGGAGTCTCCTTCTCTGGAGATATTCAAAACCCACCTGGACGCCTTCCTGTGTAACCTCATCTAGGTGTTCCTGCTCCGGCAGGGGGATTGGACTAGATGATCTTTTGAGGTCCCTTCCAATCCCTGACATTCTGTGATTCTGTGAAAATATAATAGTAATTTAAGCTTGTTATTAAAAATTGCTGTAAGAAACAGTTGCACTTCAAGTTGTTTCATACATTTCATTAAAGTAAGGCTCACAACTGCAGCCTCTAAATCAACCAGATGCTACAGTCATGACACAAAAATCTGTTGAACAAATCCCAAATTTGTTATTCAAGCAGGACTCCCCTTCAGCAGAGCATCCTAAGCTCTGTGCTGTTTCATGAGTGATTTGTATAGGTTATTATAAACATGAGCCATTAAGTGAATAAAATGCCTCATTTATTTGTTCATCATGATGATACAATTTTCTCTGTGAAGAATCTTCACAAAGAAATGCTAAAGTCTTACTTTTGCCTTTGCAAACATAAGGACAAACCAGTGAAGCTGGAGGGGGAGACATACATAAAACATGTTTTGAAGAATCACCACATTAAGGGCTTCCCAACATGTCTAAGCTTTTTTTGTTATTCAAATTATATGGTGGTCATTGACTTTCTCATTTTAGAAAATATATATGCATATATATAAAACCAAAATGAACACAAAAGCAATGGTTTAAAAGGAGACGCATCAATAAACTATGGTACTGACCTACGATCAACTACATTTTTTTTCCCAACTGATTGAAACTTATGAAGCTGGCATACAAGATACATGAAACAAGCTACTAGAAACTGCTTAGAGACAAAAGAGTAAGTAACACCCAGCAGATAGATAACACAACAATATTAGCAAAATTAACTGATTTAAAGATGTTTTAGTTACAATATACAGCCCAATAGTTTACTTCATATGGCTTCAAAAGGAAGATGGGGTGGGGTTAAAAAAAATAAAAAGAAAAACCACATTCACCAAGTTTTATCTTTCTGAGACTTTTCTTTTTTCAAGTCAAGCTTTCCAATCAACAACTAATCAGCTCCAAGCAAGAGAACTCCCCTAACTAAAGCACTATCTCAGATGTACCAGTTTGGGGATCAGCATTTGCTCAGATGATAAAAAAAAAAAAATCTGACACATACAGAACTGGAAAAATGCCTGAATATTTGTAATATCCTGACAGACTGCATCTACTCCAACACATCTGAATAAAACTGTAGCTACAATATAAGTTTGCACTGAGGAACACAAAGATTTCTTCATCATTTCATTACATATGCATGCTCTATAAATTCTGGTCTTATCTGTCACCCACAAGGCAAAAAAACTTGGTTGAGACAAGCTGGTGCAGAGAAAGGCAATTCTAAGCTCCCACCAGCACATCCCAAAGCTTCAGCTTCACTAAATCCCCACCTCCCCTGGGTGGAGGCTCTCTTCCCAATGCAGGATACACAGGGTTCATAAGGGTATTTCTTCCTGATCCAAGGGGAAAATGACCTCATCCTTCTGTGCACAGTGATGCACGTAACTGTCATACTGTCTGTCAAATCCTGGCAATTTCCTAGTCTTGACAAGAGACAGAAGTGCCGTGCAGGCTTGCCAAATGGCCCTGACACTCATATCTCTTACGAGGAGCACTAATTCAATGTTCAAGTTTCAACTAGTTCCATTCTACAGGAAAGGTTGCATTTCAGAAGCAATTTTATTCTAAATCAGAACGCAAGCTGGAGATGCTGAGGATTCCCCCCCACCCAGCAAACAACAACAATGAAAGGCTATGTGAGCCCCCAGAGGTACAACTCACAGCTGGAGCATTTCACAAAAGTGATTTTGAAGCAGAAACGGAGAACTTGAGAAACCTTAGCATCAAAGACACAGCACATCATCCTTCCCACTGGCTCAGGGGGGGTGGAGAGAATTATACACTTGTTAAGCATATAAAGGTCAAATAAAAATGTGGATTTTAAGACTGCCATTGCACCTGACCTTTGCCGCTCATATGAGACTTTAGGAAAGAACATTTTCTATAAAATATTGATAAGGGAGGTCTTAAAAAAAGCTTAGCAAAAACTCAGTAATATAAGACCAATTATTAAGTATAAATCCAGTAAGGAGAGTGCAGCTTTTTCTCAGAAGAACTCAGCATGCCTGTGATACTCTTTATTCTGCAACATGAGGGACAACTGCAGCTCAGCAAACCACAAGTCACCTCCCATGCTGACAGCCCCACAGCTGGGGGAGCAGATTTAGCACCTGTTGGCCAACTAACCACCAGCTACCAGGAGATCAGCGAACCTGGTGCTACAAGAACTAAATTTCAAGCACTATCCAAAGTGAATACCTGATGACACCTATAACAGTTATGATCACTCTGCTATTTTTCTGGCAAATATAGCCTAAGCAGCACTTAAACCTGCTCTATCTTTAAAGTCTTGTCCTAAGGAAAAGACAGAATTTCTGGGCACAGAAATAACCTCTAGAGATACTCTGGTAACAAATCTTTTGCTCATCAGCCTGGATACACAACAAGATGCAGTACGAACTGCCTAGGAAAACGCTTAAAGATGATGACAGCAGTTATCTCAGCTCTATGTGGGTATTCAAGGATTTTCTATACAAGAATTCTATACCTCACTGAAAAAAAAAAAGGAAAAAATAGACCGAAAAGCAAAATTACAATATTTCTAATTTGCAAATATAGTCAATACAAAACCAGACCCCTCAGAATGGCACAGGTGTACAGCAAATACTTACACAAACAACAGCACGGTGTACCAGGGATGTCAGTCACACGAGCCCAGTTGTCTCGTCCGGCAACTTTTGCTGGAGAGCCTTGATTATCATTATCTATGTCAGCATGTCAGCTGAAAGAACTTGCTATTTTCCAACCACTTTTAGAGATTAGCCTTTTTTCTTAGAGTGTTCCACTAATTGTTTTTTCTTCACTTGCATCAGCAGGAGACCCAATTATAGCTCTATCTTCAATTTGCAATAACCTCCTTCTTAAATAGCATAAGTCACCTTTTCACCTTTTATTACAGAGATAGCATAAAGGTCTGATAGAGAAATAGAGAAAATCCTAAATTCCATTTTTCAGAAATAGGATTTTATAATTGTCGGTCACTTTTCTTGATTTAATTTAAATCAAATTTACATCCTAATATGACCTAGAAGAAACTATTTCACAGTCACAGCTTTCTGTATGTAGTTTTAGGTTTTTAACATTGTATAAACTAACTCCTATTTTTACCAATTAAAGTCTCTCTCTTTTTTTTTTCCCCTCCAGAAGTCCCAGCAACACTGAATCTATTCTCACTGAAAGTAATTTTTTTTTCTTCTTTTTTTTAATAAATAAGTAGGCCATCTATCCTTGGGCATGCAGACTGCTAACCTTGAAAGCTGCTGTATGAGCTTGACTGATACGTGTTGGATGCACAGAGATGAATAAACTGGGGCAGTATTTAGTTGGAGTAAACTCCCAAGATGCTATTAGTTGTGATTTCAAAATGACAGCTCTCACTTCCACCTGGCAAATGCAATTATGCAATAGAAGTGTAGTTCAACAAAATAAACAGCTCAGACCAGCAATTTACAGAATGACGTGCACTATCTACTTTAAATCCATTTGAGAAACAATGACAATAAATCAAAGGAAAATGATCATGCATTTTGAGAACCTGAATCGCCAGAAAACCGTGGAGTTTGCACTTTAAAAACAATTTTGTAATCACTTAATAGCATAACAAATGTTCCAAAATAGGTTATATAAGTTGAATCTTTGAGAAATCTGTTAACAATAATTAACATTACTGAAAAGTTTTGTCAGCTTTGAAGAAAAATGAGGCTTACTGAATTCCACTCAGCACAACGTCTTTCAACTCAAGATAAAAAACCCCACTGTACTCACTAGAGAAAAGGAGGGTTAAAAAGGGATAGGACTGAAATCTTTAAGATGTGAAAAAAACTAGACAGATAGTGTTCCTGCTTTCCAGAGGGTAAATGCTCTGAAATGATGGTAAATACTAGAAGATAACTAGTAAGGTGGCACTTCTTCACTGAAGTAAGAGAGTTTACATCTGCAGATAGTTTGGCTCTAAAACGGGAGACTCATTTTTGAAAGCAGTGCATTTCTTTTAAACAGTGATGAAAAGCAAGACATTTCATAGCTAGGATTTAGATTTTCTTACAGAAGGCAAAAGTAGTCCTAACTCTCCCCTTTTCCACCTTTGAGACTTGGAGTCTGACTGAACAGTCTCAACTCATCTGCTAGCAAGTCGAAGTCCAAGATCAAGGGAGCAGCCAGAGACTGTTCACAGAGCAAAAACTGTCATCCTAAAAAAACCCCAGAAAGCTAAAATCAACAGTAGGAGTGTAATGCACACCATCCAAGCCAAGGATCAAAGAACCCACAAGTGCTTCCTGGTTTAGCTGTAAAGAGATGAAGCATCTGTCCTGCTGCACCTTCTACTGCGGCCTTGCACTCAACATACGTAGAGACAAACCTGTAGGAGGGAAAATAATCCTGCAGCCTGTACCATCAAAGAACTTCATCACCTGAACTGCACCAGGAGAATAACCCACATACACTGAGACTGTTCAAAAGAAAGACTAGTTTAACATTCTAATAACAATTTAAAATATTTCAAGAATCGCACTTGCGGGAAGGTGATCTTTCGAGGTCCCTTCCAACCCCCAACATTCTGAACGGGGTGCTGCCTAACGCACCTTACTCTGCAACAGTTACCTGGATTTCTTCTTCTGTTCCAGGCCAAACTAATTCAAAATTCACCAAGGCATGGTCTTTACAGCAGAGATTTCCCTGGCCACTGTGTGCAGCAGCCTAGGAGTTTCAACATAGCTCAGGTCCATGGAAACATGTTTCAGGCTCCCTCTGACTCAGGCAAGCACCAGAGCTCAGGGAACAACTTCTGCATTTTCCTCAGGGGGAGCCAAATACAGAAGGAGCTTTGTGTTCAACTGCTGTATTGCACCTGTTTTCCTCTCTTTCAGGAGCTTTATTTGTATACGTTATGCACAGATAAGTTAAACATTATTGGAAATACACTAACAGAAGTATTTATTTCTCGTAGCTGAATTGCCTGTAGAGGCTATGTGACCTGAAAGCACCAAATGAGATTAGAGAGCACAGTATAAGGGAATCAGTTTCTATGCATGATAAACCAAGGCAGATGTTAGATTCCAAGCTGAAAAAATATCACTTTCACTGCTGCTGTCAGTATAATTAATAAACAGCACTTACCACGCGATGACACGAAGACAGAAGGGGTTAGCACGGAGAAAGCAATGCGAGTGGCAGCAGCATGACAAGGGCTGTCCTCCTGTCCGGTACACACACGCCAGCGGAGAAAGAAAAAAAATCAGATTCTGGCTACGTTTCTGTGCTGACTGACTGGCACAGCACACACACAATGAATCACGATAAACATTACAAACCAGAGAAAAATCCTGGGACGCTCCATGCCCTCAGGGATCCTCAAGGAACGATGTCTTCACCAGCATCGCACTCCTGACATGGCTACTGCTGTGCCTCATCTACGCTAACACCTGAGCTGGTCACCAACAACAGGAGGACTTTTGTTGATAAGTTTCCACACCAGCTTCAGGCAAGAGCAGAAACTGTTTTCACTGCCTTTGGAGACACGGAAGCTGCCGGCCGGCAGCAGGGCCGAGAACCCCCTCAGGACTACAGGCAGGGCCTGGGACACCTGGCCTGGCCCAGGGCTGCACCGGGGCACCACCTCACTCACCACAGGCTGAAGCTCTCCTGGTAGGAAGGGCTGGGGGGTCTACCAAACACCTTCATCTATAGATGGCCACAAGTGGAAGCAATTAGGTTTCTGGCCTTTGGGAGGGACCCTAAGCTTGCACAGCTGCTAGACAGCATGTGTGATCACAACCTGAAATCAGGAGGGTGGGGTGGAGTAAGAGGTGAGCTTTCTCACCACAGGGCAACAAATGCAAAAGAGAGATTCCAGACTGAACAAAAGAAGTGGTTTAATACAAAAAGTAACAGGTTTGGGATTACTGTCACACCCACAGTAGCTGTCACCCAAAGCAAAGCCCAGCTGGGGCTGCATGGCAGCCTGGCACCCACACTGGGGGCTCTGCCATGCCCACAGACCCCCAGCACTCCTCCCCACATTCTGCCACCTGATGTCCCATGACAAGAAAAAAGTCTCCTCAAGAGGAGCTCAGAGCTAGGAGGTGAAGCAGGTAACACAGCAAACCATTCACAGGAGCATGCAAATTGCACCAGTCTATCCCTCTGCTTTTATTTGGCCAAATTTGATACAAATTAACAAATACCTTCATCTACCCTTTACTTGTAGTCTTTCAGTGAAATATTGTGAGCTTTTAGTCAGACAGACATGCTCCAGCTAACACATCCTCCTCTCTTCAGCCCACTAGTCAAATACTAAACTAGCAATAAGCTGGTGTATATGCATTCGGTTACTTACAGCAAGCACATTCTAAACAGCACATGTTGGTAAAATAGACAGCACATTGCTGGTAGCCAGTAAAGAATCCCTCTTTGTTCAAAAGCCTGCATTTATAGACACATCCCCAAGCCATCCCTGTTGCTGTAGTGTTGCAGTAGGGACACCAGTGAAATCCTGATGGCACTTTCCTCACAAAAGCTGTGACACAAGCAGTTCCTGTAACTCTAACAGGGGCTCAGCACATCTGAAGCAAATAAACTTCGCCATTAGGTAATCATAAACTAGTGGTGACTTTCATAAGTTAGTGATAGTGTTGTGATACATGCCATAAACAGATTAAAAGAGGTGGAAAATCTGCTGAGCCTAAGCAAAGTACTGCATATGCTGTGGAATCATTGATACCTATAGATGAGCTATGGAGCCAGGTCAGCTTATGAGTGTGATTAACTTTTGACTTGTATCAAAATGAAATTTCTGTCCAAGGAATTTAATCCATGAATTTTCCACAGAACTGCTTCATTACTGATGTGCCTGTGTTGTATTTTATTTCCAAAGCTCCCTGCACTGTTCCAGCGATTTCAGCTTCCCCTCAGGGGTGCATTATCTCAAGAGATCTCCTCAGGAGATTTTGGGTTGCATAGCACTCCCATTTTTCCACTTCAGAAATTTGGAAAGAAGCGTTTGAGTAAATGCAGAGTTTACCATGCACCACGAGTAGCACCCTGGGATACACTGCGTGAGGGCTTTAATCCACGTGGCTCAGTTCCTCAGCACACAGAGGTGCGTGGCTGTCCCTGCAGCGCAGCGGGCACGTGCGCAGGCAGCGCTTGCCGAGGGTGTGAAAAGCAGCATTGCAGGAAGAGGCACTTGCTGAAAATGCAGAATCTACGAGCAAGCCAAGTTCTCCTTTTTTTTCACTTCCTGGGTCAATGGAGCTCCATTATACCCCCAGGCCTTGTTTATCAGTCTTCAAAAACACCATTCCCAGGATGTCTGTCTCTCCCTGTAAATGGCCAGCCCATCAGAAATGCCAACAGTCAGTAGCTACGGAATGCTGCCAAATACACACATACACACGGTGTCTGAATAAAAAACCCAGGCCCATAAGGTGAAAGCCTAACCAGGATGCTGTCATTCCTACATTCTTTATCTGAGATTTAGCAGGTGTGCAATCCTCTGTTTGTTTTTTAACAGGTGGAAAATGTCATCTTGTCATGAGAGGTTCGATGTAAAACACTCTAATGGTCTATTGCAGTGGTTTATATATCTCAATGTTCATCACCTGACAATGAGATAGAATAGCTTTTTCTGTTCTCTGAGCCATAATTTAGTTTGTCAGTTACTAGCAAATATATTTCAGTGTTGCACCCTGCAAACATGTAAAGATATCAAAAGCGTTGTATTGTTAATAATATGGTGGTAAGTCATTCATGGCAATTAAACTTGCATTACAATTAAATCTCTTCTGACCATAATGATGTTCCTGTTATGCCACTTTATTATTGCAGAACGAAATGTAAGAATACATGTATACCCTACAAGAAAATGTAATGAGGTATACTCACTTGTTTTAAGTGGTTTTAAGCATTGTACTTTGGAAATAGAAACTGGCATAAAAATATGTGATGTAAAGATTTCACACCAAAAAATATTTCTTCTTTTCAATTTGTTTGTATTTCTCAAACAATATGCCCACTGATTTCCAGCTATATTCCAGTAGCAAATCTTTTATGTAATAGATATTTTGAGCTTCGGCAGGAATTTTTTAACTGTCATTTCCCAATTGAAAGAATCAATGAAATTATAATACTATCAGAATAACATATCTGAATTCATATCCTCAACTAGCAATACTGCTTTGCAGGTATCATTTAACATTCTGTTGGTTTTGTCTTCATAATCTACTTTCTTCTTTAAAAACATTGTTATGTTGCCTATGCTAGCAAAAAGCAGGAAATAAGTAAAAAACTTGGCCAACAATATTTTGAGACTAAAACGCCTTTGCAAGGGATAGAATAAAGAAAATTACTCATTTCACTGCACCTAATACCAAGTCTTTCTTTCCAATAGTTCTGGTACTAGACATATAGAAATTTCTGGATAACTCCCATTTGAGAAGAAGACAAAAGTTACTTTTTTTAGGATCTAAAACCATTTTTTTTTTTTGTACTGGAGTTCTAATGCACTTTAACCCCACGTTCTGGAAAGATGAATTCAAACCAAAATAAGCAGAGACAAGGAATACTGGAATGATGGAGGAGCTATTGTAGAAAATAAAACCTTTGGCATGCTTAGTCTTAGCAAATCAAAGGCTAAGAGTGTTATTTATAGAGGGCAGTCATACCCCACTGGAAAAGTGATACCAAAGCCTCCAAATACTACACTCTAAAAGTGGAGCTGGAGTCAGTTATGAAAGGATGTAAGGTGTTGTGGCTGCTAGTTATTGCCAGCAAATGGATTTCTTGCCCCACAGGGCTTCTTGTGTTTGCCCCTTGCCATGATAGTGGAAAGCTGAGTGATGAAGTGGTCACAGTGGGTAAGGGAGGGGGCTGAGCCAGAGTGCAGTTCCAAGGTGAGCTACCTCTGTAGGACAACAGCAATGATGTCTCACCACTCTGGTGTAGGCTTCAAACAAAATGTTTGGGGGTTTTTTCCCTTAAACTGCATTAATTACCGAGTTTTGCCTTGCAGGGAACTTTAGTTAGTCATTAAAGCACAGTGGTAGGAATCATAAGGTTGGATTCTCTCTTAACTCTTTCAAAGCTTTATTGTGTTTTCTCCTAATTTTCATCTGCACTACTGGAAACAGTTATGCTCACAAGGGAGCATAACTGATGAATTACTGAAATCGCTTCCTGAAAACTCTCCAGGCACCTGTCTGCATCTGTCTAAATGCAGTTAAAATCTGGCCTTCAAGTCCTTCAGGCTAGTAAAGCGTGGCTAGAGAAGTGCTACTGAGGTGCTAAGTATTATCCCAGTTATTAAGTATACATGTTTCCTTGGATACAAGTCAGGTAAATCATGCTCTTTTTTTTTTGCTATATGCTAATAGGCTTTTGCAAATTAATTAATGAAGGAATTGAGCATACTAAGAGAATTACTTAAATGATGCCTGAAGGATTACTAGTTTTTTAACTTCATTTGCTTGAAAAATTGAAAGTAGGTATAAAATATCAGGTTCTGTGTGTGTCTATACAGTAAAAAAAAGTAGAAAAGAAGCCTTTTTCGTTGTACAGAAACAAGAAGAGTCACCAGAGAGCTTTTCAGCATTCCATGTTATTCCTGTTGCTAAGGAAACTTTCCTTCATCTGTGCTCAGTAAGGCATCCTCAATAATTCCTCCACAGAAGGATGGCATTACAGATCAGTGCCAGAAAAATCAGCTCACAATTAACCAGAAAACTAGTCACTGCAAAGTTTTATCAGGAGAGTTCCCAATTTCTCTTGTAAAACCCAGGATGATTTGTATTAGGGAGAAGACTGGAGGAACTACAGCAATCCTGTATGATCACTCTCATCCCAACAGAATTTCCCTTGAGAAGCAAAGTAGAAATAAACAAGAATAAAACTAATTGTTTGGCTTAGATTTGGTTGGTGTCCCATTAGCTTACACGCTGTACAGTCTCAATTGTACTTGCTAAAAGACAATGCAAAAATCTCCCCCTCAAAAAGACATACTGTCATCTCCACTTAAGACATCATAAGGAGAGCAGGAAATAAAGAAATTCTAAAAATTCTGTACCTTGTACTTTCACTATGTTGCTTGTGTTCATTTTCATTCCATTACATGCGCCACCGTGGCTTTCAATACCATTACTCACAAAACAAGGTACCACTTATCACAAGAAAGAGCACAGAGTTGTCTCACAGAAATAATAGGCAAGAGTGTGCTATCTAAATTATTCTGTAAGATTTCTTATTCTTTTCCAGCACAGGTTTACCTGCTTTCATTATATGTCTTGAAATGCAAGCCAGCAGCTAGCTTTCTTATGCCATTTAATATATATCAAATATTCATAAAATATTACATTTCTCAGGGACTTGGGAATCATCATTGTGCCACGTTTCACGATATAGTAAGGGAGGAAGTCTGCTGCTCTGGCAGAGCCCTGCACTGTCTAGCTGACCTTTCTCCAGCAGCATCTCACCACAAATACATCAAGAAATGGGTCTTGTACAGTGTGACTCTGCTCTGACACACTTCCCAGAGAAGGTGGCTTCTGGCAATCACTGATTAGAGAGGATTAAACCCATTGTTTTACCCTGTCCATTTTCTCTAACAATCATTGATGACCTTATGCTCTGTGCTTTTGTCCAATTGCCATTTGCATTTTTGCCTTGTGTTAAAATATGCACATTATTGGTCCCAGTAGCATTGTTCTCACAAAAAATATTATACAAGAGTTGGTAGATGAAATTTTCATTTTGTGTATGCTTATGTACGATAAAAATGATAAGAAGGAAAGAGTATGAGACCCTTTCTCCTTCCTGAAGGGAAGCAGTGGTTGCCTTACATTATGCCACTTGTAGTATTCACTTAAAAAATACTATGCCTCTTGTAAAGGAGACGAACCTTTTACACTTTACCCTCCTATTCCTACTCCATGGCATGTCTCTGCTCTATGAATTTCTGGTCACACTTCCACCATTTTTGGTAGAAAGTCTATTTCCAGAACACATTTTTGCTTTCCTCTTTGAAACTGATTTGTTTTGGCATAAATTTTTACCTGTTCCAGAACTGAGACAAATGCAATCTTCAGCTGAGATACAGTCCACCTCTACCCATCATCACCCAGTGTAACCCAACACTATTCATGCTAGGAGATACACAACTCCAATGCATGCAGAATTGGTCTTTCATCTTGAAGTCTGGATGTGCACTCACCTGATGCAACTTAGGAATAGGTATATCCCCCCAGGGGTATACTTCCTGAAGACATTTTACTTCATTTACATAAGGGATAATAATATTATTATCATCTTTCTACTCAAACTCCTTTGTTTTCCAGTATCACAAGATTTTTTTGTCCTTAACAATGTGCACAGCCTCCAGTAAGAAGTTTGTGTATGTGATTTCAAGCCATAAAAAGTTTTCTCTTGTTCTTTCTTCATCTCCTGGATGAGAGCCCATGAAACAATCTGAACATCTCCAGCATCAGTGCGTGACCCTCTATACTGGCCTCTTGAATGTGACCACAACATTACTTCTCTGGAATCAACCAGTCTTATGTTGTGGTATAATATATAAGTAATTCCCTATTTCCAACAAATTGAGAACCTCAAAGGGATACCATTTCTTTTCAGATGGCTTAGGTTTTACTCAAAAGACCTTACCTTTCATCTTGGCTAGCAGAGCATCTGAAGGAATGGAAAACACCAAAGTATTGTGGTATGTCTGGAATATGAAAGATACAGTCTGTTGCTTCTTTGATGTCTCCTGAAAGAAAACTGAAAGAATACAAATGCAATATCATTAAAACACATTACTAATCCAGCAGGAATGGAGAGGCTTGTGCATTATACATTTTTGCTCAGGACTACTTCAAACTATGATTTGTAATCTATTGAGGAAACTGTCATGAATAATGGGTTTCAAGATGACAATGAATTTTAAACTTTCTTGAGTGAAATATGGATGACAATTTTTTACCACCATTTTGAAATACCTTGAAGTGGCAGTTGCTGGTTAGAGAACAAAAAGCCAAATGGCATGGTTTAGATAGACAGAAAATGGAAGATAATGATGCATGAAATAAACGGAGAAGAATTGAGGAAAATACTGTGGAAGTGCAGAAAACAGTTTGACCCACCAGTGAGCCTAGTCCTATTTCTATGGAAATGAGCTCATTACTGCTAATTTTTTTTTTTTTAAGCTCCTAGTTGATTTGTGAAGTGCTTTTTGAATTCTGATAAGGGCTTCATGAATCACTGGAAAAAAACATTTGAACAAAAATATCCAGAGTCAAATGATTACCAACTCCCATAGATTAATCAGCTGTCTGAGTACTTTACATAACAGAGCATGCACTAGGAGAGCCAGCTTTTCCCCTTGGTATCCTAAGTCTATAATGTTTCACTCTGCAAAGAAAAGGGATCATGCTTCTGAAATCTAATTCTGGATGGTTACTCCATCCAAGAGCCTATATTAAATAGGAAAGACATCTTTGATTTTTTTCCCCTGCTGTTTCCATATTTGATCTGTTTTAAAAATCAGCATCATGAGAATTGCCATAGAATTGCTTCTTGTTCCTCAGAAATAAGAGCATCTGTGGTATTCATATAAATGGTGCTTTCACATTTGCAACCAAGTGAGTATTGGCTGTAGGCACTCCTAAGCAGGCAAGGGAAATGCCCAAGGGCCAAAACATTGGTTTTCTTAAACCTTCGGGATGCTGAAGTAAAAATCAAATAAAGCAATGGATTTAAAATAGCAAGTGAGCTTTATTTTATAAATGCAGCGATTTTTAAGACTGTCTGTAGATAAGAACAGAGTACATGTCTGCAACAGTCATATTTTCACTGACCAATGGTGACTGATTTTACATGTTATATATACAGCATCTACACTGAACACCTTTTATTAATTCTCTAACATTTCAAAAAACGCCCTTGGCAAATTCTGTGACTCTCTACTAATTTGCCTTGTACTAATTTTCAAGGTGTGTGCATAGGTCACGAACATTTTCCAGCACACATCTTGTAACAATGCACTTGCTAGAAATTACACAAAATAAATCTAATCCTACTGCATATAAGTGCATTGTGTCTCTTTTCCAAAACCTTTCACATTTTAGAAATGACTCTATATATCATACTTCAGACATGCACAGGCCATGGTCTCCTGCAAACGTCCATTCTTTAAACAGTTCTAGGACTCTACACTGTTACTTGCAAACAGTGGGTTAATTGACATTTGAGGTGAAAGTATTTGGATTGGATTTTAAAAAAATACTATCTAGAGATGGATGATGAACATAAACACAGTGTTCTGCAGTTATGACAGGCCTTAGATGACTTTCATTTTAAGATCAACAGGAGGTTGAAAGATAAATGTGACAAATTACATGAAGAATTACACGGGTGTAAATAAGAAAAAAATTGACATATATGACTTCACTGAATTGGTACAGATTTATAATGATTTAATTCTTATAAAATTCAGAATTAACTTTGGAATAAGGTTATAAAGATATAAAGCACTATGCTATTCAGTTAATAACATTATTAATAATGCAAAGACTGTACTTTCATTGTATACATTCCCATACATTTGGGCAGGATGTGAAACACCAAAGCCGCTTTGTTAAAATACTTCCAAGGTTTTCTTTTCGCATCTTGCTTTTATACACTTCTCAGGGCACCAGTAGCATAAAGAAATCAGCATTTGAAGAAAAACAAAGACAGAGGATTGATGTGGAAAAGGAAAATATCAAAAGCGATTTCTCTCAGCTGTGAAATCTTATGACAAAGTTGCAGAGGTGAATACAACTTTGGAGTAAAAGTTTGTGTGCTCTGCTTATGAGGCACAAAGCGAAGGTCCAAAAGCTCTCTATTTCTGAGGTCTTACACACTCAGGCTCTTTAATTGCATCTTGATTTTTGACATTTTTGATGTCTCATTTCATTTCCCTCAAGGGAAGGTTATAGTGTAGGATGGAAGAACTATCTATTATTTCAGATTATTTTGGAAAAGATAAATAATAGCAAAGATTATTTTCTTTTTGATATTTATTTCAACTTATAATTAGGAATAATGATATTCCTTCCTATTCCATTCTTTGAATTCAAGATGATGAAACTCCTAGTCAAACTGAATTAAAATATAATAGTATTATTGCACATTAACAAAGATCTGTACTCTCTTATGCTAAGTGCAAAACAGACCTAGACGACCAGGTAGTTGCCATTCCAAAATTTAAAGGACAGGTTAGGCACAGTAAAATGATAAAAAACAGGAGTATCTTGTTAGTGCTGCCAATCAGAAATGGGAAGAAACTTACTTTTTTTTATTTGAATTATTTTTATTATTATAACCAAGACTAAGATGATATAAAGACAAAGAATTCAAAAAGTGAAAACTGAAATCACTGAAAAGAGTCAAGGATGGATCCTGGGAAGGAGATGAAGAGTTTCAGGTAGATATGCTCCAAGAAAGACTGCTGGAAGCAGTAGTAAGTCAGCACAACAGAAAATGTCCAGAAAAAATCCCAAGAAAAATTTCTGTTACATCCCATTTCAGGTTATGTTCTGTGTGTTAGCCAAAACTATCCTCCTTCACAGTTCTGCTTCCTAGCTCCAGAAGACAACCCCATCTGAAGTTAGATTCTTCATAGAAGCCCATAAATTTTTTTTTAACAATACATGGAATATTGAACATCTTAAGAGTTTGTACTTAAGNCAGTCTTTACATGGCTACAGACATTTTTTCTCCAGAAATTTAAGTAGTTGGACTTTATTCTCTTACTTGCCTGCACTAGTATTATACACCAGTCTGCCTTTTTCAACAAACTATCATTTGATTGGGTGGGCACCATACCTTC
>VYZX01001337.1:121499-357434 GCA_013401335.1 Brachypteracias leptosomus
GTGATTTAATGTGCTTTGCTTGGTAAGTCACCCTCCAGCAAAATAAATTTGATTTCTGCTGCGATCAAAATAATTTAAACAAAATCACCTATCAGATCTCCCTAGATTTATTTATCCAAACGTCCATTTCAGTCTTTAATTTCAATATAGGGAAATTAAACAAGGCTTGTTTGAGGCAATTTTTATGATTCTCTGCAGATAGGTGTGAACACTAGTCTTAGATGGCCACATCTGTCATATGCATCATATTTCCTGAGTCTGTGGTTATATGCAGCTGTCTCTGTGAATAAGTCACTTTCCCAGTTATACTCCTTTCCATCACTCTGTTTTCTAAAAGCAAAGGTCTGGCAAGGAAAGGAAAGACAGGGAGTGGTAGGTGTTCCCTACCACTCTCCCACCATGTCCTGCACGTGCCATCATCAGAAATTTCCAAGTGCATCAGTGTCCAAGCAAACGAGGAAAAAGAGTGGCAATGTGCTATGAAGCAAAACCAGCTTTTAAAAAATATACTTTTTATTTCTAAGCCTGTTGAAGTTTCAAATAACTGCTCCAGCAAACTTGTAGGCCCAGCTTTGGTGATCATTCAGCAACAGTGTGGAATTGAAGAGGTGCAGGACATTCTTAGCCTCCCTTTCCTTGTATTATGCCTCACTGCTTCATGCATCACATATAGTGCATGAAAATCATAGCAAAACACACCCTTTTGGCTCAATAAAAGATGTTTTTAACCATTCTGCTCTTTGCACAATATTCAAACCATCAGAAGTAACCTCCTGCTACTTAGTTTTGTCATATGATCTATTAAACAATGAAATGTGAATATTTTCCATGAGAGAGAAGTTGGAAATCCAGTTCCTTAATTCAAGCGTGCAGGATCTGCACACTTATTAATCCAGTGCAATAATGTCATGTGATCATGATTTTTATTAGTCATTAATGAATAAAATTGTCTAGCAACCACTGAATGCTCACACAGGTTATGATTATCTTCTTCCATTAATACACTACTGTCACAATGTTAATATGCTAAAATCAAGGATCTCAATGGATATATAATAGGCTTCTTTTTCCATCTACATTAACAAACAAATTGTTTATTCCATTCTATTTACATAGATAATTTTAAACAGCATTTCTAACAAATTTTAAACAAATAGGTTGAAAAATCTTATCTCTCATTTGAAATCATGTAACTTCCAAAACTGCCTAAACTTAGCAGCTCCTATTGTTATACTTGTTCACAAATTTTCAAAAAACTCAGAAGATGCTCTAGGAAATAATGATTCAGCAAATGTTTCTCAGCACTATCTTAATTTCAGCAAACTTACAACTTCAGGATGTACCATCATATTTTACTCCAGAATGAGGCAGACTTACCTGTCCAGAGAGATCATGTTGTGCAGGCAGATGAAGGAGGTCAGAGCCCAGCTCTACAGCAAGGAATTTGAACCTGAAATCTTCCACTAGGATTCTCAGCATCTGGTGTTTGACAATAAATTCAAAATAAGGTATCATCAAGATAATCCAGGAAGTAGGAGCTAAGGCTCTCAGACTTGTAGGATCCACAGAAAAAAATATCCTCTGAAATGTGGGAAATTGTCTAGAATCTGCAGAAACTGGAACCTGAGAATGAATCTGTGAATGCTAAAGTCAGTCAACTCTGTTTCAGTTCAGAAAACTAAAGCTGAAGTAGCTATAGGTTTTGTTTGTCTGATTGTTTGGTTTGGTTTAATATCTATTATTCTAAACGTTCCTCCCACAAAATTCTTAACAATTTCAGGCAATGTTGTGAATCATAATGAAAACCTTTCCTAAATTGATTTTCCTTAGAATATATCCACCAAAGTTTGGAATCTTTCCTTCAAAGAGAGACATTATATTGGAAAAACGAGATCACTGACATGTTTCCTAACCAAACATTTGAGAATCAGGCTTCCATTGCCTGGGAATTCAATACCAGTCAAGTAATTTTCCCCACTTCTCAAACACCTCATATTCCATCTTGCTATAACAATGTGTCGTGGTTTAACGCCAGCTCGCTCACTTCCCCTCAGCGGGATGGGGGAGAGAACTGGAAGAGTAAAAGTGAGAAAACTCATGGGCTGAGATAAAGACAGTTTAACAGGTAAAGCAAAAGGCGTGAGCACAAGCAAAGCCAAACAAGGAATTCATTCACTGCTTCCCATGGCAGGCAGGTGTTCAGCCACCTCCAGGAAAGCCAGGCTCCATCACATGTTAGCATTACTTGGGAAGATAAATGCTATCACTGTGATCATCCCCCCCTTCTTCTTCTCCCAGCTTTACACACCGAGCATGATGTCACATGGTATCCCTTTGGTCAGTTTGGGGCAGCTGTCTCAGCTGTATCCCTCCTTTCCCCAAACTTTCCATGCACCCCCAGCCTACTTGCCAGCGAAGTGAGGAGCAGAAAAGGCCTTGACTCTGTGTAAGTCCTACTCAGAGACAATAAAAACATCTCTGTGCCATCAACATTGCCCCCAGCACAAATTCAAAGAGGTCCCGAAGTAGCTACCACAACAAAAATTAACTCTATCCCAGCCAAAACAAGCAGACAATGAAATAAGAATGTACCTGACATTTTCCATAAGTATTCTGCATCTTTTTTCATATAATATTTTACCCCCAATTTGGGTTACAATTTAGCTTAATTGTGCCAAATTATCAGCAGGCCATCTTTTGCTTGAAATCTTTTTCTTCTCTCTGCTGTCATTTTTACAGGCAGCTCAGCAGATAATTTTATGCTTCTGCAGTCACACATTGCAGATTCTAATATTGATCTGAATTTTCCCCTTGAATATGATTTGCATTCTTAGCCTGATCTTTTTTTTTTTCTTCCCATAGAACATGATTTACATTCTTATGTCTGGCTGCTTCATTTTAAAGCCATCTTGAAAAAGTCTCTTTCTAATCAACCTTCTAAATTCATATGGGAATAACTCTTCCTACCAATGCTTAGGAGAGGAAAATCTCAAATAAATTGATGCTATTCTTGCAGACTATAATGACTGGAAACTGTATTTGTTGATGGAAATTAGAGATTTTTTTATAGCTTACTAATAATCTAGCTCTGGGACAGCTAATTACTAGGGATTGTCATGTCTGAATACTGAGGAAATGCATTCAATCTTCCGGATGGTCTAAGTAGAACAAAACCAGCCAAAGACCATCCTTGTGGCATAGTAGTCTCTAGTATAAAAACTTGTTTTGTATAAAGCAAAAGAGATACGTTTTCCTCAGATTAAGCATTGGTAGGTTTGGGAAAATTAATTTCTCTGTAATCATGGCCTATTTCTACATGTCTTCCCTACCTGTTGCACAAGTGTCAGAGGGGGCACATTCACATCTGAGACAAGGGTTGGTGATACTTATGTTCTCAGTTGTTCCTCCTAAGTTCATTCACTTTGCTATCTCAGAATCTAAAAGCAGCTTTTTTTTTTTTTTTAATATGAAAAGAAAGGTGCCTTCTCAAAATTCCTTGTGTTAGGTCTAAATGACAAAAACTAATTTATCTTGCTACTCCATTGTGATCCCCCTGCCATTATTACATTCGTCATTTTCCACGTATTCTTTATTCTCTAAAGTAGTAAATATTACACTTACAGCTCTTGAGAACAGCTGACATACAACAGTTGTCCAAAATCACTGGAATAGGAGGAATAGGAAACCATATTTCCTTAGCATTTTTTTGTAGTAGAATTATTGTATCACCCTGAAAAGACAGAATAGAGAGGTTTTGTACTTCGTTCCTCTATTTGGGTTTATCATTGCAATGCATCATATGGGAAAAGGAAACTGGCAGGTTCTAGGAAATTCTAGATAGGGCAGACTCAGGCACAGCAGCGTGTCAAGTGCCACATACAACATCAAACATTTGACTGCTTCTTGATTACTTAAAAATTCCCATAAGATGCCAGCAGAAGAATTGTAAATATATAATGAAACATCATATTCTGCACCATACACAATATTTTCCTGGGGCTGAAAGCAAAAGACAGTGCTAATGACAGAGGTTCATGCAGCTTAGAGTATTACTGGCCAATACACATTTAAGTGACAGGTAAAAATAGCAAAACCTATGACATATTTCCTGCTTGTACTAACTGAGTATTATTTTCTCCAAGTCATTTGAGGTTCAATTAATCTTTAAATAAGCAAACAAAATATATTATTATGTTTTAATAAGTTCTCCAACTAATCTGAATAATCGCCACTGATACAGATGCTCAATTCCCCAGTCATACCTGTCTTTACCCACAAGCAGAAAAGATGAGTGGGCCAGAAAGGAGTTGAGACTCTATGCTTTGGAAAGGGAGGGAAATCTGCCCTGAATAGTGATTTCGTGGGACTGGCAGAATCTCTTTCACATCATCAGAAGCTGCATCTCTATGGTGCTCCTTTCAGCTGTAACCCCTGCCAAGCCTCTCATCCCTCAACACTATGAGTGGTGCCATTAGGCAGAGGAACCTGCAAAACCCACACCTGGGCCACTTTCACTGTAGAACACACCCTTAACCAGAGCACAAAACTGCAGCACATGCATTTAGGTGGGATTTCTTCATAAAAGAGTAACCAAAGTGCAGTATCAGGGTATGTTCAATAGAGTTTAACTTCTTCCCTTTAAAATCACAAAAAGAAAAATGCAAGTATTTGGCTACAACTACACTACATAATATTTCTGATTGTTTCATATACGTAACTTATTACTGTTGTTCTGATTATTGATCTATTTCTTTGTTGCTGTTATGCTTTTTGACCTGTATTCTCACTCACTCTTTTCTTCCTGAGCAGTTTCTTGGTGTGCTATAAGCTGTGCTAGGCCATCAGTCCGTGCTTTTGTTTCTTGGTTCTGTGATACCTCTTAGAGGATGGAGCCCATGTAGATTTTTTTATTTTATATTTTGAGATGCTTGCTTTCCTCATTTTAAAGTGTTAAGTACTCTTCTAGCTACAGTAACACAATTAATGGGCTGATTTTCTACAAATGTCCTTTGAACGCTGTAGTACAACCATGGGAATAGAAATTAAGCAAGTTAGCTACCATGATTTCTCAGTCTAAAGAAACTGTATTTCTAAAAGGGCTTCCAACCTGTTAATCAGATTAGCAGAAGGACATAATCCTCCAAAATACTGACTGGTCCTCAATACTTCTTTTTTTTACTCCTACTGTCCCATTAGTGTCTTTTACATTCAGCGTCCTCCTTTGTCAAATAAATCTGGACACGTTCCTTTGGAACCTGCTCTGGGTGAACCTGCTTTATCAGGGGTTTGGATTAAATGATCTCTAGAGGTCTCTTCCAACCCCTACCATTCTGTGATTCTGCAATGTAGGAATAAATTCAGAAATGGCCCTTAATTTGATATGATACATGCATGAAATGCTTATGGGTGGAGGATAAGGTTTGAGGCTCCTAAAACTCAATATTCATTTTCAGGATTTTGAAAAGGCATTTAAGAGCTCAAGAGCCTGCTGCCATTCACCTCGTAGGCTGTATGTAAGCATCTACGTATTATACAACATGACTGTATTAGCAACCCAAGGGCAGACTAAAAACTGTCAGCTGAAGGAGTGAATTCTCTTCTTAAGGCAAATACAGAACTGCTGTTAATGTCAGGAGTCTCACAAATACACAAGAAAAAGGGGTTGACTGGAGAAGGGAGGTGTGAGAGACATGGCATAGGGTTATCTGTAAGATATGCAGTGATAATTTTGTTCCTGTAAAAAAGAGAAAAGAGTTAGGAATTACTAGATTAGAAGATCTTTAATAACCTTAAAAGTAGAAAAGAAGAGAGTATGTAGAAGATGCCTTCAGTATGAAAAGTAAATTAGGTTTGACACATGAAGAGGGTAAGACACCAAAAGATAAGCTATCCTATTTTGGAAAAAGCTATGAGTACTGCATATATTCCCTAAAAATCTTTTCTCTCCATCCCAAGCATGCTTCTGGGAGGTACAGTTACATCTGTCACAGTTTCAAACAGTTACCTTCTAGTGCTTGGCCTCATTCTTACCTTCTCAACACAGAGCTTGCTTGTCAGCACATATCCATTACAATGCAACTTGTTCCAGTTCTATTCCTAAATTTCATCCATATGATAACAGCCTAAGAATGAGAGGCTATTAAACAAGAATATCAGTTCAACTGATAGCCTTGTACAGGAGGTCAAGCAAGGACTCCATATGGGCTTGTATGGCCAGAGAAAGACAAAGGAAAAGAAACACCTGGCTTTGGATCTGAAGGAGACTTTCTAAAATCTCAAGAGATTGAAAGAAGGTTGGGGGAGCTTATATCTGCACTGCAATACTCTACTAATGAATGCCATAAAAAATACACAACATAAGGCAGAGGTAGTCATAGAGAGTGTGCAATGAAACAGCACAGAAATGTTAAAATGTTCTCCAAACAAGCCCCATAATCATGAATACAGAGCACCAGAGAATTTCATATTTAGACTTATTCAAGTTTTCTGAGTCACAAATTAGTACTTTTAAGAGCTTATCTTTTTTCCCCAATTGACTTTAATCAAGTGTTTCAGAAGCTGGAAAATGTTTTAAGTGAACAGACCTCTTAAACAGAGAGCCCAGGGAACAGAAGAGCAGCTATTTTGTACTCTCTTTCAATGTTTTTGATTTGGTTATTTTCTTTGTCGTTGTGTTTATATGATTTTCAATACAAGTGAAGGACCACAGCTGTAGATTTCACAAATAGAGAGAGAGGCACAGGCAGAAAAAAACCCTTGTGGGGACAAGTTCAAGCAAAAATTGAAATCATTTTCTTGACAGTGTCAAGCTGATGATTTTTTAAGTGTTCACTTTGCATGATCTCTAATGCGCTTCATGTAGACAAGAGACTGGTATTCTCCAAATGACAGAATCCCTTTGTTTTCCAATGTACTCTATGAAGGCACAGTCACTTTTACTTTTTAAATAATACTTCAGGGAAAAAAAAAAACAAACCACACTTCATAGCACATGTCTTAAATGGGCTTTAGCCAAATGAACTTAGGCAACCCTAGCCAAATTTTAAGGCAAATGGTCTTGGAAAATTTCACTAAAGTCTGCTGTGAAACAAACATAACCCGTCCATATCTGTATGGCAACATCGGAGACAAATCTTAGAGAATATTGCATCATAGCAGGCTCATGAAGTATTTGTTCTTGATATCCAATACATTTAATTGTATCTAAATATGATCTCCTTAACATACTGTCATTAGATCTTTCTCAGAGACATTTGTGTATTTGTGAGACTCCTGATAAACAGCAGTTATGTATTTGCCTTACGGTGCTTATTTAATTATCATCTTACACATCTACCTGCTCTCCCTGTGTCACCTACTCTAAACTACTACTGCCTGCCTCTCCTGTCTCCTGGAGCTGTAAGCCACGTGCAGCTGAAGCCATAGGAACGGTCCTTCTCACTTTTGCCTCTAAATGTCTGTACTTCTACCACAAAGTCTTAACAAATTTAATTAATATCAGCAAATAAGGGGAAATTAATGCTTGCTTCTGATATAGAATGTGAGAGCTATCAGCTTACTGTTTGCTCAGGATGATGGTATGAGCTATGTGATGATCCTCCAAACTGAATCAATCTGATGGGAGCCAGCCCAGGCGCTGATGGAACCCACGCAGGCTGCTGCGGGTGCCTGACGGCCGCGCCTCCACCCTCTGTGGAATGATTCCTCACAACAGCCGAAAGCAGCAGCTCTGGCTGTGGACAAGGGCAGCCAAAAACTTTAGAGATCGGGTGACATGTTTCCACTCACTTTTTATGCTACTTGAGCAGTACCAGGAAACAACTCCTAAAGCTAAGAAATTAATAGTGAAAAATCATTATTATTACAAACCAGCTGCGTCTCCCAAAACCTTACCTGTAGAACTTCTTTTGGAATGTTACTTTCTCAAAAAATATAATGTGTTTTATTAACTTAAGGGAATAAAAGTAGGTACAGAGCTGACAACTAATGACGAGGCAGCTCAATGCAGTCACAGTGCCCAGTGGAGATCAGGTTATCAGAGTTGCAACACTTACTTGAGAAATGTCTTTTGAAGTCATTGTGACTTAACAATTAATAGAAAGATTTGTTTGATAGCTAGATGCAGACTTTCAGTTCCAATTACCCATTAGCTGGACTGTAACAGATTAACAGCATAGTTTGAATCATTTTTATATCCAAACCTGTATTATTGAAAGTGTAAAATTTCAATTCACCAATTTCACTACATTTAAAAAAGAATACTGAGCTCTCTTTTAATAACAAATGTGCAAATAATCATGGCTTTGAACTGAAAGGATGAAAGATACAAGTCAAAACCTGGGAATCAGTGATGATCATTTTCTATTTCATCAATTTTAATACTTACAGAATATTTCTATGATGGTTTTCCAATATTTTATACTGCCTGCATTGGTATATATTGAACTAGATACTAAATGTTCATCCTACTGATGGCAAAAATCTTTTTTCTTTTTGAGAGTTTTTCTTTATTAATTGGGTCTCTTGATCCTGACCCTGTTAATTGTTAACAGCAAAGGGATCTAGAGACCTGGGACTGTGTCTGATCTGAGTTACAGCTATTGAATGTGCTCTGAATATTTCATTATAAGACTTAATTTTGCACCAAGAGACAACTTGAAATAGCTATTATTTTTTCTTACTTGTACTTCTCATTGAATGTTTAATGCTTCTCTACTTTCTCAAAAAATGCCTCAAATTCACCCAACTTGTTTTTGAAACTTTTCGTATTTCAGAAAATTTAGGATAGACTGCACGTTTCATTGCACATTTCTTTAAAGTATTAGATGAGTGTTAAAGTTTTTAAAACCATGGATCTTTTAATATTACAATAATTGACATATTTGATCTCTCTACTATGAGCCTTGTATATCTCATTATATATTTTTCTAGCTTACTGCTTGTATTTTCCAAATGCTTCCCTAGCAGGATTTTCCTTTTGATTTAAAAAGTAGTTTTGTTCATATTTGATTGGCTGATTATAGGGCTAGCCTTAATTAATTTTTATCCAAGATCAACTAGTGAAAGCTAAGGTTCCATGGCCCTCAACAGAAGCTGCAATTTTTTATTCCTTATACCCCATACAGACCTTGAGAATTACTTTGGTGAATGAGCACGTGCTTTTAAGGAGAAAGACTATGATCTGTGTATTTGTAGCAGACACTTTTTCAAAAACATCCTAAATATCTGATAATACAAAGTCATATATAAAACAATATAGGCAAGTATCAGAGGATGTGGAGTTACAAACATTTTGCAAATTTTGGAACTGGTTCCCATTAGTTGAAATACTTTTTTGATTACCTCGTTATTTGTTAACTTGTTAATTAGGTTTATATTTTTCTGAGTCAGTCACAACAGCTATCCACTTCCTTTGAAAGATAAAAGTTGGTTGTGAAGGGTTTACCTTGGCTGGGTGCCCGGNCTTTCTTATAAATTTGTTTGCCTCAGGTTTGAAATCTTATAGAAAACATCAAATATTCCAACACTTGACAATAAAATCAGAAGTGGCAGTTTGGAATATTTTTTCTAAAATAATAAAAAGAATTCTTTGATGCATACCTCAATTATTATTTAGTGCATTTTACCTTTATAATGGGCCCTTTTTGCCTCACAGATGGAATGAAAAACTCTTAAAAGATATTTCAAATGAATAATTCAAACAATGACTGACAATATAATTGTTTATATTTTTTCATGTTGGCACATTCACTTTATTCCTTCAATTTATAAACCAAGTTATCACTCCCTGTGATACTTATAAAAGTTGAATAAATAAAAGAAACTTTGTAAAGATGTCTTGTCATTTTTTTACACTATATTTGCTAATCTGCTCCCATTATTTTAGTTCTTTAGTTGACGGCTTCTAGTACCACTTATATGCTACCTTTGGTGGGATTTTAGCTAGACTATGAAAATACATCATCGCTGGCAATTAAATTGCCTTATCAATTTTCTGCAGCTTATTAAGTTGTTTTATTGTAAAGGTACATTAGTGTCTCCAGTAGAAACAGGAAAATACCTAAGCAGGAGTCCATGGATTGGAGCTGTGATATGTTGTACTAACCCACCCTCTGAATAAATTCTTAAAGAGATAGAAGTAAATTGAAGTGGGAATGTAAGGAAATGAAATAAAATCACAAGCTAAGTAAACAAGAATTAAAATGCTAACATGGAATTGGAAAATCTTTCATAGACATGGAAGAATATCTTAGGGAATGAACTAGGTATCTTGTGAAGCAAAACAGTCTTATAAAAAAAATCTTAATGAATCCATAAAACACAGGACAGCAATGAAGCTACAAAGAGATGTTACAAACTCACTAAGAACAAAAATCTGCTTGAGGCAAAACAAAAAGATATAGGCAGGTGTAAGAGTAGCAAAGGAGTTACTAGGAAGATAGGAAATGGACACCAAGACACAGAATTATGGTTTACAAGGACAGAAAGGACTTTTGAGTTATGAGCCTGGCAGCAGCAGCAGAAGCAGCAGCTCATATAAAGAAGGAAATATGGACAGAGGTGCTTTCACATCAGCAAAAGCAGCCCCTCCTTTTATCTTTATTTCCCTGTACTGTATTAATGGCTACGGACCAAATTCCATTCAGACTAAAGGGCAATTCCCAAGCTGGAGATGCAGCATACAGCTTCCATAATGTGCTTCTCACAAAGCCCACATGACTAGTGCCATCTTAAATTAAATTTTTAGTCGATAACTACTCCAGCTTCCTACAGCTGTCCCACAGTGCAACACCAGATTCAAGAAATCCATGGGCTGGGTTAGCTGGTTCTTGAAGAAATAGTTGAATTTTAGCAAATTAGTTATGATTAAATCAGGAAAAACTTTTAGATTGAAAAAACAAAAAATCACTACCAAAAAAATTCTCCTGGGATCAATGCCACCTTCAGCTAGACAGTTATGTTTAAAAATATTTTGTTCAGAATTCAGACATCTGATTTACTATGTGTTTGTTTTGCAGGTTTTGTGGTGGAGGGACTGGCAAGGGATGAGGTCTGCTGTTTAAAATTCTGGGCTGCCTCCATCTTCTTTGTTTTCAATTTATTAACTTATTTAACTGATTGCAAAAGATAGTTTAAAATTTGCTAAGATCTCACTGCAATTCCAAATAAAATTAAGTATGTGCTTAATGGAATGAAAGGAACAGTCGCTTCACTATTTGCTTTTTTGTTTACTGTAGGCTCGTACTGAACTCAGCCCATTGCTTTTCCTAAAATACATAGAAAACTTTGTTGATTCAATTAAGGAGCTGAAAGCACACAATAAGGGAAGGCAAAACATTATCCACAACATGCGTAACTTTTTTCTTTTCATTGCAGCAGCACTCCAAGGCAAAATGACACACGGGCAAAGGGTGGCTATCATTTATAGTACCGCTGCATTCTGGGGAAAAGCTTTTTAGACTGTCTTGAGTTCTGACAGAAAGTAAGTTCAAAGGGCAGAAGGTTGCTTAAATTGATCTCTAACTACTAACACAGGAAAGGAGGATTGTACAGGAGAAAGGGAGAAGTCAAAACAGATCTAAATCAGAGGGATTTATATGTTGGTAGCAAACTAAGCTGCCGTAAAACCTTGCCTAGTAAGGGCATTAATATAAGGGCATATTGCTCTGTTGGGGCGGAACATGCTCCTCTCTTAAAAGCTAAGAACTTCACAGCATTTATATGTTCTGCTGCTCTCATAAGTGATGCTTTGTAGCATCGATTCTGCCAACACTGTTCCTAAACCTGGCATTTTCTGACATTTTCCATTTTGTAAAATAAAGAGAGTTTAAAACTTTTACCTTTGATCTTGACATGATGAACTGATGGATCACAGCAAGGAAATGGAGATAGTATGATCATATTTGTTCCAATATTTCTTTCTGGTGCTATTAAAACTGCAGATTATAGCTTTCATCAGAGGTGCCTGGAAAATGATATTATTTTCAGGGGGATGGGGAGGGAGGGGGAATTTACATACAAATGTTTCATCTTATATTGGGAGAGAAGCCCAAATACAAAATAATTCAGAAAGAGTTTCCAGAAAAAAATGCATTTAGGGACAAACAACTGGGTGCATTTTTCTTCAGCTTGTTCATTTTAACTGTCTCCCTACAATCTAAATGAATATCCAGTTTAGGATCCAGAGAGTTTCCTTTGCTGTTATGAATAAAGCAAGCTGTTATGCTGTCTTCTGGATAGCCAAGATCTTGATATGTTTAATACTTAGAACTTGTCCTACCTTTGCTAAGCCAAGTCTCATATTAGCTTTGATATGTTAGAGCATGTCTTGCACTGCCAGCAATCAGTGTGATTTGAGCTCTTCTATGGGTTTATCCCACGTGAAAATCTAATTTGAAGGATTAAATCATAGCTTTGTAACATAGACCTACTTTCTTTGCTTATGTGTAAGGCTACTTGTCTCCTTCAAATCGTTTTAGATAGGTAGACATTTACAGCTCCTGCATGCACAAACAGAAATAATGCATCTTACTCAGCTTATGCCAGGTATCCTCTCTCAGTCCCTGTCACCTGCTCCCTCTAGCAAGGTGAAAGGAGTGCCCTTCACCTCAGCATGAACCTCAGCACACAGCTGAATGCAGGCAAGGAGTCTGAACAGATGAAAGAAGTATCGGTATTATAGTAACCCCCTCCAGAGATGCGTTCCACAAAAATGACCATAACCTTCTGACAAATAATCAAGGCTGAGGTTACCTGTAAGTTCCTTTCAAGGCAAAATCTATGGAATTAAAAAACTGAAACAAGGCAAGGACCTTAAAGTCATTTGTCCACTCTCCCACCTCTTCAGACAAGCCCAAGGACAAGTTTGCAAAAGGCTGACAGTGCTGGTTTCAATGTTGCTTATCTTCAGCATGATCCATATTGGCAGCTTTAACTTAAATCTACTGCTTTGTCTTCCAAAGAGGGACAAGTGCTTTACATAAATCTCTTCCTGCACTCTGTGTTAGCACTTCATTTTCCCTAAACTGAGTAAAGCATCTATCCTGATTTAACAGACATCGAGGAGAGACGGGAGTAACAACATTGGTCACAAAACCTTCAGGACTGCTCCAGAATACCTGGTAGCAAATGTCTTGGGTCAGTAGTTTAAACTACATTCAGAACAAAGATAGATTTTCCCATGTTGTATACTAGCCTCTTTGTGTCTTAGTCAAATCTTATCAGAGTCAAGAATATGACCTGGACTGGACCTTTTGCCTGTCGAAGGCGGCTGCTTTCCCACACTTTACAAGCTTCATATTTCTTCCTGGTTGCTAGATGGCAACCAGTAAGTGAAATTTGAGGAAGAGAATTCAAAACAGATATGTCTACCTGCATTTCCTCAATCAGCTTTGATGGGAAAAACAGTTGGTTAGGGTTATCATATTCCATTTGTAAAAACACAGCATCCAGTGTAACAAAAATCCCTGACAATTATTTCTCTTTAAAATATATTCTAAGTAAAATTCAACGTCCCATAAAGGAAAAGCGTATGACTACGTCACGAACACGAGGAAGACAACCACATTGTATTGTAAACAGCCACGTCAGTGGGAAAAGGCTGCTTGCTTATTTTTATTTTCCCTCTAAAATTGCAGCTGTCATGTAAACTCCTTAGTAAAAAGATCAGAGCTAGTCACTAAAGTGCTAGTCAGAAATGCCAGGCGCTGCAGAAATCAGAATTTTAATTTGAGTTTTGAACAGAATGAAGCCTTAACATAGCTCTCAAGCTATTTAAATATGGGAAAAATTAGCTGAATGAAAGAAAATAACACAGCTGGTGACTATTTAAAAAGGAAGAGAGAGACTGAGTTTTTGTAAGTTCAAACAGGGATGTTCAGAAATAAGTTCTTATAAACTATGCAAAATCAGATGTTGCACAAATATACAACTGTATATCTATTTATCTTTCCAGATCAAGGCTTTGACAATAATTAAGCATAATGAAGGTTTCTCCAAGAAAACTCAAAAATACTTAACTCTGAAAGAGCCCACAAATGTTTGGTTAAGTTCATGTATATATGTTTATACGCACATATTTGAAAGTAATTCATTGCAAAGTTCTTCTAGAAGCATCTCTTCTTTCCATACATTATTTATCTTCACCGACTTATTCTGTAGCATCTGGGAATACTAAATTAGGCAAAGAAAATTTCCAGCTAAAACCAACATCCAACTTTTTTATAGTTTTTGGTGTCTAGCAACATAATAGCTACTCAGACAGTATACACAGACTGCTCCACCCTCATGCTGGGCTGACTTGCAGCAGCTGTCCAACGTATGTCTCTAAGTTCTTGAGTAGTTTATTTTGCCATCAAAACATTATAAAATGTAGTTTTTCCTCTGCAGGCAAAAGACTTAAGTGGGTCAGGATCAGCACAGTAACCTGAGCTTCTTAGCATCCTGCACACTTATAGTGCTACCTCCTTGAAGGAATGTTTCCCTTTTTGTTCAGCACCCCAGCATTGTCCAGCAGAATTCATCCGGCAGAAATGACACACCTAATTTTTAAAAAGAGAAAGAGAGAAAAAATTAAAAGGAGGTATAATAAACTCAGGAGCTGTGTAGATGAAAAACTCCAAGCCATTCAGGCACTGATAAAACTGAAAGGCCAACTGATAGTTCTGCATCTGTCCCTCCAGTCCTAGTAGCTGTCCCTTCTCCCACTACTGCCAAGAGTGTGGAGAATGCAGCACCTTTGTTCCAATAATACACATAATAAATCTCTTTGCTTCATATTGTCAGGGCTTGTATAGGTCTGCCTATTTTGATGTCAGAGTCTCTTCTGCAAGTCAAATCATTTCTTTTCTTGGTAAATCCTCCAGGGCTTCACTTGGGATTTTTTGATTAAAAGAATGTATTTTTTAAGTTTGATCGGTTTGTAAAAGTATTTTAAGTTCTTTAATTTTGCATTTACTCCTCACAGGTTAGCATGGCCCCACAAAATCCTTTAGTGGTCAGCAGTTGGACTAAGTTCACTCTTATCAACTAAAAGATGAGAACCAAAGGAGAAGCTAGACTTGCTAAAGTCTCTGCAGCTGCCCCAAGACAGAAGTGCAACCATTCCCTTTCCTGGCACAGGATCTTGCTGGAAGATCTTTCCAGGAAGGAAATCATGACCACATTTGCTCCATCAGCCAAGGACTGCCCTTTCCTTTACTCATCTTGAAGATGTTAACTCATCTCTTCTTTAACAAAGCAGAGGAGCATTACTTAGGAACCTCCCAAACTAAACGGAGGTCTACCCAGTCTTGCATTCACCTTCCACAACTAGGATTTTTTAATGCATGGTTGCTTTTATTAAAACCTGTGCACATTCTGAATTCTGCCCTGAATCTATTTATCCTTGCCCGTGTTTTCTAAACTTATTGAATAAAGTAGAATGTTCCAAGATATCACAGCTTTAAAAGCCCAGGTTCCTGTTTTAGACTCTCATTCTTACAGTATTGTCTAATCATTTCCAGTACCACTGAACAACTTAATAGGCTGCAAAAACTTGATAAGACAATGTAATTGCCAGCTTTTATGTATATTCTTAAAATAGCTACGTTCCTCATAGAGGTTGTACAGCACATAAGTGTTAGCAGAAACAATTAAAGAACTGAAACAATAGAAGCAGATTAGAGAATTATAGCATGCAAAAAACTATAAAAAAAATCCAAACAAAATGTCCTTATTCCTTGTCTTGCATAAACAATTACTCAAAACCAGAAAAATCTCATTCACTATGAATAATGAAGATAATATTTACCAGTGCTACAGGAAAAAAAGGTGTAAAGAATCTTATATCAGTTCAGGTAATTGAAGCCCCGGAAATGAATGAACTTTATCTTAAACATTTCAGGTATTCAAGCCAGAGGAAAACTACAGTCATTTACTTATTGCAAATATTGGTGTTCAACACATCACCAGTTAGAAGGTACAATCTTTATTGTAAGGTATTTCCATTCCTAGTGTTAACATCTCGCACGTGACAAGACATCTCTTGATTGTGCTTAAAGCCACAGTCTTTTAAATCTAGTGCCATGATTCTGGCTGTAGCAGGTCGAAGAGAAGCTCATTATTCCAAGTATATCACATATATCCTCAAAGAGAATGTATGGTAGCACTTTCTCATCTGTTTTAAACTGGTAATACTGAGCTTCAGGGCTCACTTGTAGACACCCTTTGGCAGATGCTGCCCTTTCTTATCCAAAGCCAAAAAAGGTCAGCTCTCTTAAATAATAATACAACTGTGGAAAAAACAAACAGGATTACAGAACAGTGGATTCCCTCTAACCTTGAGTGCTGTCAATAAAGTACTTTTTTTCTCTTGACTGCATTTTAATATATGCTTTGCAACAATGTTGTCAGGAAGTAATATAGGTTAACTCCTCTATTATGCATCATATTAAAAAGATAGTAAGGTTTTTTTCAGGGCAAGCAAAGTACAAAATAAAAGGATTTGTAGCAAAGTGGTTTGGATGACACTAAATTAATCTTACACACCAATCAATCTTGCAAGTGAAAAGATACTTGACTCAATCTGTCAGCAAAGTCAGACAGGTATCTGATCAACTCAATGAAAATCCTTTTATAAACTCAAGCTATGATGAATATTGTAACCTTACCTGAAGAAATGGCATGCCTTATACTCACTTGCATGGTAATAAGGATAAAATTTGAAGTCTGAATACTTCATCAAGGCATTTGTTTCATGAAAAGAATCACTCCATTAAGTGCTTAAGCAAACAGCACTGTTTTATCAAAGGATGAGACCTCTAAAATAGTGATCTTGAGAACTCCTCATGACAGAAAGTTTCTAGATTACAAGACTAGACAAGTTCTGAATATCTGCTCACTGCAATGCATCTGAATTAGAAGAAAAACCATCAAATTAGGATATTTCCAACCAGAATTCTTGCAGATTTCCTGCAATACAAATTTATGCTGTTGGGATAATCAATATAAAATATTATGCATGTAGGTGTAGAAAAAACAAAGTAAATGGAACTACTGTATAGCTCTATCTTAGCTCACCTGAAAGTCCAGGACAACGTTAAATTTTTCTAGTATGTTTGATAATCAGATCATTCTTTACCTTATGCCTCCAACTACTACATTATAGAAAGCAACAGGGTAACCTGATACATTAAGGAAGTTAATCTCCTATTTCAAATCACATCCAGCGGTTGCAGAACAGCCGCTTCTTAAAAAAATTAAAAATCAAGCTGTAGATTTAATGACAATACTGCAGTCAAAGCTGGGGCTCAGCTCTATCCATGTTACTGTTCACTGTCAAGTTCAGATACTGTTGAAATCTATTAAAAAGCATCATGAAAAGCAGCAGTCTAGCCATGTGTCTCATTCAAATCCCAAATGGGCTTTCTAGTCCAAGCTTTGCTCAGTGGTTCTGCAGTTACTATGGTACTGAATCCCAAGCATTTCCATTTAAATCTGTCTCAGGTTAGTCCCTCCTGTAGCTATGCTACAAAGCAGGGCAGTGAGACAACAGGGAGCTTCACCATTTTTCCCTTTGACTAATGACATTTCTGCTCTATAGGAGGGGAAAGCTGGCCCTGAGCCACCAGGGAAGAGTGGGGGGACTCCCAAGGATGCTGCCTTGCTGTGCTCCTCGAGCACCACAGCGGGTGCTGCCTCTTGCAGAGGTGACAGCCTAACAATCAGCCCCTGCCAAACACAAAGCCACAACAATGAGGTTGTTTCCTCCACTTCAGCTGCAGCCTAGATGTGCTTCATTCTGGCAAAGCAGAGATTCACTTCACATGTGACAATTCTGCTTTTAACTGGAAGCTGTTCAGAAGACTGCACACAAGCAGAAAGCAGAGGGAGAAAAAGCAAGATGTGAAAAAAAAGGATAGGGATAGAGTTTTAGATAAAGGTTGAGGACAGACATTCCCGCTAAGAATGAGGATGTGCTATTCCATATTAAATACACATGCTAAATCATACAATGCATTTGGGAATGAAACCTCACAGAGAGCTCAGGCACTTTAATGGAAAATGCTCACTGACTCCAGGGCAAGGTTCTGCCTTAGTTATGCAGAACAATAAGGTTAAAAGCCTGACAGGAAAAATGTTTTGTCAGATGATACTAATCCCTTGGCTTAGTTTGTACTGAAAATTGGGTGAAGACAGTATTCTAGGGAAATATCACCTTCATTCAATATTAGGAGGTCCTGGAAGCTCACCGAGACACACAAGAGCGCAAGCAGCTGCTGTGCTTTTCCTGAAAACCTGTCATTTGCCACATGGAAAAAGGAGACAGACAGAGGGAGGGGAGGTGTTGAGTCCTAGCGTGGGTAGTTGTATTGGTGACATTTAGCAACAGTAGGCTGACTTTCATTGCTGAAAGTGAGCCAGAAAGGCTCAGAAGAAAGTTTGCAGTATCTGAGAAATACTGCAAAGAGAGAAACTAAAATATTAAGCAGAGCAACACAGCAATTGCTATTTAAATGACAGGCAGATACTGAGTTTGGAACAAGGTAACTATGGGAACTTCCTCCATTTCTAGGAGATGATTGCAAAAGAAGGCCATGCCCTACTGCTCAATACTTTTATGAAAATTTGTAGACCAGATTCTCAGCTTCTGTGCTGACTTGGTCCTAAGTGAATGCTTCTTGACTTACACTGTCCAAGAGTGTAGCCTTAGCAAATTATTAGATTAACAGAGATAAAAGATACATGTCACTGTGTTAGAAATAAGTCAGCTGATAAAACTTAAAATTAAAAAATAAAGCCAATTTCAGAGCAGCTCTGATCTCTGAAAGGTATTACAGCTACAGTGACTATGACGGCAAGTAATGATAAAACATGGCAGCAAACACAACAGACATGTCTGAGATGACAAAACAAAAATTCTGTCATTTAAGTTCCCTCATTCCATTTTGATACTTTCTACTCACATCTAAACAGATGTTCTGAGAAATGATACACCAAAGGCCTCTCCATCTATAAATATGTGACACAGAGTGAGTCAATATCTTCATGAGCAAGGGTTCCATTCCAGTACCGATATTTCTACTTCCAGTGTCAGAGAGACATGCTTACTACAACCAAACACTCTTTTGTCCATCTCTTAGAATACAGCTTTGTAGGTATTAAGAATTCACTGCTATTGTTTAGTTTTAAGGCATAACTCCCAAAGATTTGTAATTTGGATATGAAGTGCTGGGGCCTGAGCCATGGGCCCTGAACCAAAGTTGACCTGTGGATGAACCCCACAACCAAACAATATATTTTATAGCAGTAACCAGCAGAGGATTTTTCTCTGTCTGGAGGTGTGCTGCAGGGCTGTGGGACCAGACACGTGGCCTTGATGAGAGATATGTGATTAAATATTTGAATAATTTAAAGAAAGGCACACATAGACTTTAATAAGATATAGCTCCATTGCCTACAGCCTATGGCTTCCTTCCTCCCCCAAACAAACATTGGACTCTTTCTTGTTGAATAGTGGCCATCATCACAGGAACTCTGCATTAATATTCTCACCATAAAGGAACAACTGTTCTAACAGAGAGCTTGCAGCAGAATAACTCTTATCTGCAAAAGAGAATATCATTATGGGCTCCAATAAGAAAGAAGTAGATGGAAGTATATTGAAGAAAGAACAGAAAACCAGTGCAAGAAGATAAATTATTTATACAGGATTCCATCTAAGAGCACAGAAATCTTTCTCTTAAAGTCACATTCTCTTAAGATATTGATTTCAGAAGAGGAGCAAAGAGGTGCTGAAAGATAAACAATAGTCTAAAAGCTACACACGGTGCACTTAGCAAAATAAGGGTAAGCATTATAAAGAGTACACAAAAGATGTTAAAATCAACAGGCTCATCTAAGCCATATTTATTGGCATTCGTTTTTCTTTTAAAAATGTACAATTGCTCTTTTATCATAAGCACTTCACATTAATCCAAGCTGTATCTTGGGAGTTTGTTGTGTATGTGCCAACTTTCATATGTGAGACATGGTTATTAGACTTTTAAATAAAATATGCAAAACTCAGAAGATGGTTGAGATCATTTGTGCATTTTAATTGAATGACTACTGGAAAAAAAAAAGGTATTTTTATCATATCACATCTTAATAGAGCCTCTGGATTAAATACTAATTAATTTGCCACCAAAGTTTGCTGTTAATCAGTTGCATGTCAGCATACATTCTGAGTGACATTTAAATTATAAAGCATAGTGGGATTATCTCCAGTCTTGCAAATTACCTCTTTATAAAAGTCAAAGTAAACATTATGGGCTCACTAGAGGTATCATTAGTCTCTTGTTTACTCTCTGTATGGTTCTTTGGATTATAGGTTGTCTCAGTCTATAGAAATAACACTTGGTTCACCTTAGAAAAATGGAGTTGCAAGTTTTAAGCCCGACCTTTGAAGATCCAAACTCCAATGACCAACCTCATTAACAAATGTCTGATTAGGTTTATGTGCAACTGACTGTTTCTCCACAGTAGAGACCAAACTGAGCCTCCCATAGAGCGCTGAAAATGCTGACAACGCCATCATCAGCACACCAGCCTTGACTCAAGCTCTCAGAAACAGTCTAAAAACTACAGGAAATGACAATCCAATTGAGAGATGTATGAGTAGAAGCTCACTTTCTACCTTAGCTCTGTACGAAAAATGTCCATCACCTAAAGAAAACAACTGAAGAAAGGTATATGAAAACAGATGGAGTAATGGGTGAAGCAATTAGAAGAAATAATTGATGTTGTAACAGTATCACAAGTAGTTACTACGGCCTTATATTTAAAAAAAAGTAATACAAAATCAATTCAGTAAATAAGCAAATGATTTTGTTGAAAGATTAATAATTGGGACAAGGAAGTAGAGAATTAGTTTTAAGCCTTCTTCATGTTTGAACAGTCTATTAATAATTTTATAAAAATTATAATTGAAATGTCAGTTCCTTTATGTAATGTAAACTAAGGAGGCTGTATAAGGAGATGGAATTGTCAGACTGATTAAAAAGCCGTTTACTGAGACTCAGTGTGTATTATATCTACCACCATATATGACAAACACTTCTATTAAAACAGAAGTTCAACAGTAGATAAAGAAGGTCTTCACAGCAAAATTCTAAATTTGTCACAGCACAGAAGAAATAAAGTCATAATTTCTGCCAAGATGGACGGATTCCAGTGGTTTCAAATTTGTCTAAAATCTAAAGCAAAAACATGGAAAATCTCAATACCTTGAATACTTATTTTTCAGGACAACAAAGAAGAAAACAATGACATAATTATGTCTAAGTTTAGATCTTAATTATAATTTTGGTCTTATAATCATGCTCTTCAATTATCTTGAACCTGGCCACTGTTCTCAAACCAAGAACTGACTATAGGTACAGATTTAGGGATTAGTCAAGAACGATCACAAGGGAAATAAAAATGTCTCAAGAAGACAAAAAACCTCACAAACTTCCTAAGCATCCACACATGTAAGACATTTTTCATTTATCTGTGAAACTGCACCCAGATGGAGCAAAAATATCAAGTATGGAGGAAAGCATGCTGTATGCAGTGTCTTTTCCTGACCTTATCCAATTCGTGTAATCCTTACACAACCCACAGAGACCCAACCACTTGGAATCTGTGTGGAAGGTTCTTGTGCAGTAGACTCACCTTACTCCTTTTGGCTCCACCATCAATGCTCAGCAGAAAGAAGTAATTGTCTTTATACATAGGTGGGAGAGTGAGATAGTTACCAAGGAAACGGGCTTAGTTTGACAGAGATTTGGAAACCCAAACCCAGCTGGAGATGGGAAATCTGAGTATCCTCCCCCAGAAAGCATTTGAAAACTAGATGCAATCTGGCAGCAATTAAAACCCAGTTAACTCTTACCTTTCTTCCCTTTGTGAAACCATCTTTCATTTTAATCTACTTCTTAATAATTCTCTTTGGCTAAGTGGATTCTAAGATAATAGTAATGAACACTCCTGAGAGCCAACATCTAGAAAGGACACACAGATACGTCTTTCTGTGTAGGACAATTACTCTCCTGTATTCAGCCGAGAAAAGTCCAAGTTGTGCCCTTAGGTACACATGTGGGACTCTCACTTTAAACGAAATTCAATCAACATAACCAAGACCAGAATTTCTCCTAAGGCTGGAACTCAGTCCACAGCTCAGTACAGTACAGACATGCCATTGATTACTTGGAGAGGTGCTATAAAAATGATTAAAAGCACGGGGATAGATCCTGAGCTGGTGTAAATCAGTGGCAGTCCCATTGATTTACTCCTAGCCAGAGGAGGGCTAATCTAATTTACACAAGCTAAGGATCTGAGGCCATCACATTTGAAGTGGGTAGTGGAAAATGATACTACACAGAGGAGATATATCGGTGGAATGTAAATATAACAACAAAACAAGGATAGGGAGGAACTGTTTGAGGTGGTTTGAGGTGAAAAGACCAAGAGTAATGGCCATAAGCTAGATATGGGAAGATCTACTGCAGAGAGTAAAGATGTATTTTAAAGGATGGACTTAAAAGAATCTTTTCCTCAGAAAAAAAAAAGAAAGACAAATGAATAGTATCTCCAGATGCTTTCCCTAGGAAGTTACAGCTGAATCTGAATTTTACCTTAACGTGAATTACTCAAGTTTAAAAGTGATCATAGCTTTGGTGTACTGAAACCTTCTATCTGAATTCAGCCTTTCTAAAATCATCTTGAGTGCCACAACTCTCTATTTTAGATAATAGTAGATGAAATCTATAAAGGCTTCTAAGCTAAAACCTTCATGAAAACAAACAACAAATTGGTTTCATGGCAAAGCACATTAATTCTAATTACTTTAACAGCTGCAATTGTCTCTAAAAGGAACTCCAGCTAAACCTTCTGGGATTTTGGTAACATACTACCAAGGTTGTTGAAAATGTTTTTTGTTAGAAACCAGAGTTAACTGATGAACGAGCTTTGCATAATGCCTCCCAGGGATGCCCAAGCCTCGCGCAGGGTAAGCTTGTCCTCTCACAGCCCTGACCCGACCCCCCCCCAGTGCAGGAGGAAAATGACACAGACCAACCTGAGCTGATGCAGGCAGGCTTCACAAGCTATGGGCTGATTATGCTCAAAGATCCAAAAGAAGACTTTTCCAACAACCAGATCACAGCACCACACGCTCCCTCTGCCAGGAAGACCCACCACATTAAGCACATGTAATTTGTTAATCTTTCCCTTACCAAGCTACTTCAGCAGCTGCCCTGGACACAAGGTCTAGCAAGCACTGCCTTTGTGAACCTGTGAGTAACTGGAGTATGCTCTGTGGAGTTGCCCTGTTGCAGCAGCAAGAATCCCCCCGAGGAAATAAAGATAACATCAAATCTGAACTTTCTATGATGCATGGTTTGACCAATCTAGGTGATGACTTGGAGAATGCTTTTTGTATCACTGTGAGTTCTGCTGGCAGTATAAACACCCTAGATTTATCTAATCACCAGTTATCTAAGATACATAATTAGGAGGATGGTATTTAGACAGAATATTACTCAGTTTGTTAATAATTATAATTAATAACTATATATACACATAGTATTTTTCTATTAGTTCTCCCCTAGCATTCTGGCAATCCTACAAACACTACTTAAAATCCTGAAGAAGCCAAGTATCTGGCAGTGTGGTTCTGAAACTCTTTATGTGGACTTCTGTGGTGAGTAAAGCAGAGAAAGAAGAACAGACCTGAATTCCCAAAGCCCATCTGGGATTTATCTCATCAGTCACCCATTGTCTGTGGATTGCTGGAATGGGAAGAAGGAATCTACAATATGGAGATCAGAAGCTGTACTGGCATATCCCATCCTTTCCCTACTGGCAAAGCCTGAACTATGGCTTTCTACTTGATCTTCTTGTTTTTAATTACTGACTTCCTACAACGATTGTATTTTATCTTTTGCGTGTTCAAAGACTTGCAGGTCACCTGCATCCAGTTGAGAAGACTATTTAAATAAATGGCATATTTAAGTTCAAAGGCATATTATTTTTTTGTACAGTGTCAGATGCTGCTTCTCCTATTTCCATATTTTCTTTCTTGACAGTTATTAGTCTGAGTCATATAGATAGCTTTATAAAAATATGGAAAAAAAAAATCTTAACTATCTATCCATGCATATTCTTATATTATTAACACATTTTTTACAGGCTGTCTTGATAAATATAGAAGCCATTTTATTTGGTTTTGGTTGGGGGTTTTTGTGGGGTTTTGTTGTGGTTTGGTTGGTTGTTTTTCCAAAAGAGTGGCTTGGGGTTTTTCTAGTCAGATTTTGCATTTTGTTTATGTGCTTTATTATTTTAAGGGTGTTAACTCTCAACTGCTGGAAAGAAGGACTGGAAAAAGATGGACACTTAAAAAGAAGAAAAAAGTTTCTGTAGAAGCCTGGGCCCAGCAGTTTGTACTTCAGTACACTGAAGCCTGCTTCCACGTATAGCACAGTAAGTGAATCACGTAGAAATAACACACTTGGCCCTGTTCCTAAGTGCCTGAGCAATAGCTGACCTATTCCTCCTCCTAGTTCTGCTATGACTTTCACAGAGAGATTGTTGTTCATGGTTAACAATTTCTTCTCCTTGGAGATATTTTTTGACTGAATTGAAAAGCTGCAAGGAATTTGGGTTCTGATTGACTCAAAAGGCTTTTTTCTTCTTCCTGAAAACCAGTGAAGAGCTCTAGAGGTACTGCAGAAAGTCTGTGAGATGTCAATAAGAAGCTTTCAGGGTATGACATAAACTGGGACTTGCTAAATATCCAGGGTACTGCTTCCATTTTATCTCAAACTAATGAGCGTTTCACTCTCCTTATTTAGCCATGTTTTCTGACAAGGATATAATTTGAAGCTGGAATCTGAGCTATAATTTGATACATCAACTGTAAATTTTCTTGGTTTTCCTTAAGCCAGCCAGTTAATACTATTTACAGTAATGTCATTGCCTGGCATTGATATACAGTAATATAACACCATGTTATGTAGTTTGACACGTTTTAAATTAAAACTGATCAGATAGTCCCTTCCCATACCAAGTTCCACAATCATTAATGAGCCACATATTGTTCCTGAAATTTAATTGTTTTAAAACCATAATGTTAATTCAGAAATTTACCAGTGGAGATTGCCAGCTGGCAAGCACTAGATGAGAAATGACATTGACCTTCAAACATGTGTATCCGCCTCAACTCTCAGAGACCATCTTTTTCAGATGGAAAAACAAAAAACCAACTCTTTACAGGAAACAGCCAAGAACCTTCAGAGTTGGTCTAGTTCAGACACCTTTACAGAATGATCAAATATGTTTTTCATACTTCAAGATGATTCAAGATTATTCATACTTCTGATTCAAGATTATAAAATAAGACTTCTTTGGTTAGTTCCCAAAGCTGGCTAAGATGCTTTAGGCTAGCCATTGTCTCAACAGGCTGTGGCATTGCTCCCTTCCTCAACAAATCTGACATGCTGTCTTGGTACAGGCTTTCCACACATACAAATAGACCATTGCTGACCTAGACAACATGATTAACATTAGCTATCTCCTATGTAATGACAGAGTTTTTGAATTGGAGGAGGAATCTCATCTCAAATCAGACACTGTCCATTAAAAGTTTCAAAAGCCAGAAGCTCTGGGGTAGAGACTTACCAAGAAGCCATGAAGGCCAACATTTCATACTTAATTTTGAAGTTTGGAGATAGAGACAGAATATTATTACTATTTAATTCTAGTTTTCTGATAACAACTGGATTTGACTAGCATCCAAGCAAAAGAAATGTATCCTACTCAGATCAGGTGAAAACTACATGGTCATGTAGGAATACAAAGTTAATAAACCATTAAGACCCAAAATTATGTGCTGCTGTAGTCAAACTGGAAATACCTTTACTTAAAGGAATAGAGTCAGTTCATTTATTAAAGTTGGAAATGTACCTACCATTGCAGTATTAAGTGGGAAATAATTTGTACTCAGGCATTTGTACTCTAGAATTTACCCACATTCTGGCATCAGCAACCAGCTTTTAGATTTCCATTCAGTTCCAGTTACTGTACAGTCTTAAGAAAAATATTAATATTTGGGTTAAATATTTGTTATTATATCATATATCACATTGGAAGTTTAACATGCTTGAAACAAAGAGATGAAATTAGAAACATCTTGAGAAGAGCATTCTTGTTATCAATCATGTCATCTTGAACATGTTTAGGAGCTTGCTGCTGGCGCCAGGAATGGATGTTTTATTCAAAAGAATGTATTTAAAGAAAATGACAGCACTTTTCAATTCAACTTTTCTAAAACAAGAAATCTTTCAAGTCTTCCGAGCCATGTGGATTTCAACGTTCCAGCGATTAAGACTATTTTCAATTATACATGCTTTTTCCATTATTTTTTCATAGCTTTAGGGTAGATTTTCAACACTCTGCATGAAGAATTAGACACACAAATCACTCACAACTATTAATGGAAATTGCACAGACGGTGAAAGAACTGGTACAGAACAAGAAAAACCAACTCAAACCATCAAAAAACTTGAGAAAAACCTGTCATGAACTTTGCAGAGAGGATAGATCTGTCTTTCCTGTTTCTTATCTTGCCAAACTGCTCACTTCCACCTTTTGGCCCAGGTACTGAAAATGTCAAACAGCCATATGAAAATTAGAAATGGTAAGAGTACCTCTGTAGTTTCACATCTCCAGGATTTTCACAAAGCAATCTTTCAGTCTGGACAAAAGCAGAGATGGATGACCCTGTGTGTTCTACACATCCTGGACCTTCTGGATAAGCAATGGTGGGCCTTCCACCTGCAAGAACAGAAAAATATGATGTTCTCATGTTTCTCTGCTGGCATTTTAAAGAAGTACAATTGAACTAGGAGAGAATATGCAACATACTTGTCTGTTTTCATTAGAAAAAGAACTGCAATGTTTAAGCAACGCTTGTATTCTTTTTTTTTAATCAAGGGAACTGTTAATGAAATCGCAGAAACTCACTTCATTACACTCCTCTGTTGCCTCAGCAATCCACTTTTCTTCAAGAAATGATCTTACTAATCTAATTCCACCAATATAACTTCAAAAATAACTTAATCAAAACATTCATTAAACCAAACAGATTTCAGTCTAACATTTGTTAGACTTTAATACTGTGAAGGAAGGTGCCATTTTCTTCTAGGTTTCCATGACACCTATAGACAGAAAGATTCCAATAGTAGCAAGGCTTGAGATGATATGGAGAATGGTTGAAAGTAGGCTCAAGCTCACTACTTTCCTACCCCGCCTAATTTATTTTTAAGTGCAACAAACAGAGTTTGATTTTGTTGTACCATTTGTTTTCTCATAGCTTTGTAAACGGACTTTGAGAAATGCTAACCACGCCTGTATGAATTCAGAGTCATCAATCATGCAACAAGTATCTAGGCCAGCAATTGCACACCAAGATATTCTGAATTATGATAGTGCATTGTGAATCTCTTACCCACCACAAACTCTTTATTGTTGTTTTTAATATGCAGTTTCAAAACTAAGTTAAAATAATTTTGGTTTTGCCCTCAAGCATGTGTGTAGTTCAAAAACGTACAAGCTGTTTCCTGTGACCAAAATTATTCTCCTTTTGTATATCCTCAGCTAGCAAAATGGAAAGTATAATTGTTCAGTTTAAGCTGAAGAAATGTATCAAGTAATGCACAAACAGTGTTCTTCATTATACTGTCAGAATTTCCTTGAAAGGAGTTTCATCACGGTATGATTTGAACTACCTAGTAAAGTAATATTAAAGCAATAAACTATATAAAAGTGTATACAAGTGTATAAAAGCATACGCTTGATAGATAAGTTGGACATCCTGAAAAGTTACTGGCATGTTCTCCATTTAGTATCACAATACCTAACTGCAACTCGTAATGTTAACTGTTCTGCTGTTTAGTCATTTTTATGGCTCACTGGAAAAATAAAGCTGTCTGCTGTCATTTCAGTTTCTGGGCAGTAGTTTGTCACATAGACAAAGGCTAAAATATGTAACTTTTATATACATGTAATACTTTCATTTTTACAACTCAGACTTTTAAAGTTAAATTCAGATTCTTGCTCAAGAGCTAGTTTCTGAATCAAACCTAGAACAGCAAAACAGCAATCAAATGGAAAGATTACAGCTATAAGATATGAATCACACTTTCTTAAAGTGCATGTGTTTCATGATTTACTTCTCTGAAGTCTTCCTTTCTCCAGAACTTTCTTAATTGCTGCAATATTACTTATTGGCACATTTTATTCTTCTGCAACCACAAAAATACAGTATTTCAAAATGGTAAGAAAGCTGTGTACTTTGCAACAAACCTTTATAGACAAAAGGTATGTGGAAAATATTGATTTTGCCTCTTAAGATACATTATTTTGATGGTACATTGGGATTCCCAGGTTCTGCTCAGAGAAAGTGAGTGTGCCCACTTGCTGTGGAGGTATCCAGCTTCTTAGCCCACCCTCTTGAGGGAAACACAGATTTGGAAAGAGCAAGGGAGCAAGTGGCAGGGACACATGGAGCCTTTACAACAGTCAAAGCTGGAGGAAAGTCTTGACTTAAATTAAATTATTTCAGGGATGACTCAGGGAAGAGAAAAGCAGTTTGCAACTTCACAAAATGAAATTTGTCTTAACAGCTATAAAAGGTAAATTTAAGACAGGTGCCAAAGAAATAGTATTCCTTGCCAGGGAGAAGTTTCAGTTAACTTGGGTCATACAAGGAAAAAAAAACAACAAACCACCCCAAACTTTGAAGCACTCTGTTTTCATACAAGGTGTTTCCAAATAGCTGACCGGTGTTCACTTGGCAGCATTTCTTGGTATATAAAGATATTTAAATGAATCCCAAATAATTTATGGCTGTAAGCACAGAAATCTCACTAATGTTAAGTGTTCACCTACCTTGCTAGAACTGTAAATGTTTACAAAAACTGGAAAGAAGACATCTGCTAAGCCTAACACATTGGTAATTTAGTGAAACAGTTAAAATTATACTTACTGGAATTTTTAGTTGATGTTTTTAGGATGATCTCTGCAGGGTTGATTTGTGTTCTTATTTGAGAATTAGGAACATATATATATTTCATGACATAAGGTCCGCTACATAAGAAAATCTTGATAATCACTAAAATAGAATCTAGATAATATCCTAGCACACACATCTGCTCTCTCCCTTGACACCTCTTGGAATAAGACTGGCAAAGGAGGTGAGTAACTGCAGCATTCTCGTCTCAGTAACTCTTCTGGAGCATAAGCTATAGTTACACTGCAAGTGAACTCTTATTGCATCATATAGTCTCAAAATGAACAGTAATCTCTATTTTTACTTAGGAGAAAACAGACTGTGTATCTCATCTGTTCAGCTATATTTTATTCCCAGCTGGTTTTTATGTCCTTGTTTCAGATAAAAAGATATTGGAATCTTTCAAGTGCCTCAGAGAGCCCATTTTGTCATCACTTCTAAAAAGTTTTTCAAAACCAGTGCACTATAGGGCTAACCTGTACTATGGAGGACACAGAACGGCTCTTAGGTCTGTGCACTAGCTTCACACTGACATCTTTCTTGAAAAAACAAAAAAGAGAAAATTAGAACCATAGCTCATGTCTACAGATGTTTGAGCATATAACAAGACTTTAACTAAAACTAAACATAAAAGAATAGAAGTTGTGCTAATAAGCACATACTGGTTTGAATGTATAAGCTGACCTCAAACAAGATGAGCTAACAGTATCTGAGAAGCATACCTAAAGCAAATTGTCAGCTCTAAGACAGATGGTAATGATCTGTTTTGGCACAGATTTGTAAAAGCAGTCTAACATGACAGAGGTCTTTGAGAAAGTGAAGATTGACACCTTCTCAAAATTTTCCTTTACTATCACAAAAATTTTCAACACAAATATAATTTTCCATGTCATAATGCTATAATACACAGCACTAAAAGGCTCTTCCTATTAGTATTATTCTGTATTTTAAAATCAAATGTACAAGAACAGATTTTAAAAATCCATTCAGATGCTAAATAAGCAGCTATATTTTTAGAAGAACTTCATCTCCTGTTCATCAATGAAGCAAATAGGTTTCAAGCTTCCAGCTCCTGTTCTCAATTGAAGTTTAGAAATCTTCATTTGTAGGCCTAAGCAGGAGCTAAAAATTATCCAGTATCTGGTTATCCAAATATCCAGTTCAAGGACCAATTGTAGCTGCCTGCTCATATATGATATATGACTCAAAATTCATCTCCTTTTTTCACTCTTCCCAATTTCAGCCCTCTCTACCATAACACATTCCTCTACCAAACCAGCAGCAATTGAGAAGAACTAGCAGCCTTTTCTTTATAAGAGCACATCCATAGTAAACACTATTCCACCCTGACACTGGGGAGCTGGGATTTGCCAGCTAGAAAAGATACGTTGATGTGCTGTGCCAGGCAGCATCATGATGCACCTACACAACACTGGGAAACATTTCACATTTTAAGAAATTTTAAGTTCCACATTAAAAAGGAGGCACTCCTATTTTGTCAGAGTTTTGTAGCTTTACCAAAAGGCTACCATACACGTACTACTTCTAATAACCAAATGCTTTCTCTAGGAACCCTTAAGCAAAGATGAACGTTTTTTTCTGAATGGAAATGGACAGCATGAAAGAAAAGGACATGGGGTAACAATGAAAATCACCACAGTGCAGTCCCTGAAGCTCTGACCCTCCCATTTCTGCAAAATTTGGAAATTTTTAATGTATACAGTACATGCAGACACAATCTCTACAGGCACTTAGAGTGCTGCTTTACTTAAAAGCTCTCAGACTCAGTGGAATAAACTGAGGAATGGAATAAAGAGGAAATAAGGATTTGACAGGAGGCTTCCTTTTCAACAGACACAGAAATGCAACATGGAGGTTGGGAAGAAAACCCTTGCAAGTAGTGTAGAAACAACAGGGACAGAGGTGTCACCTTTAGCTGCAGAATTAAAAATGAGTCTCCAAATATCAGTATCAGCTAAAAGCCACCTCTTTTTATATATATACATTCTTAAAAAATATTTTATTTTTTTTTTTAAGACAAATTGCAGCATGGACATTAACAGATCCAGGATGCACAGAATACAGTTAATTATCAGCCCACCACTAAGGAACAAACCCAAGCTTGATAAGAATACTGAATACCAGAAGAATAAAACAGAAGAAAAAATGTACTTTTCATACTATTGAGAAAAACTACTTTCCCTCAATGAAAGCCATCTTATTAAAAAAATTAGAAGTTAAGTATAAAGAGACTCCTAGCACCTCCCATGTGTAAAAAGACTCAGTCAGTAATGTACAATATAATCTTTCATTCAGGTCTAGAGTATCACAACAGATGGAGTCCCAGTAGTCAAAAATAAGCATGTTATGATCACTGGCAGCTATTAAACTTATGCTAATAAATAGTATTATGAATTAATATATTATTCCTAACATTGTACAAGTTCATGATGATAGTTTCCAAGGAAAAAAATATTGAAAAATAGTATTTTGAGGAACATTAAGAAGGAACAAGATGATGTAGCATTTTGGCAAAAGAAATTCCAAACTCTAAAATCAGAAAGTTACCATTTGTGCTTACTTCAAAACAGGCTCTGGATAAGCCACATGGTGTTTTTCTTAATATCTTAACCAGCAGCCACCATTCTATATTAATGTGTAACATCTCAGTGCATTGAGACAAAATAAGGCAGTTACCTTAAAAATAAAGCAGCTGTCAATCAGACAAACTTAGGCAGTTAACCTAACTCTCTGTCTTCATTTACTTACCAATCTTGTTGTCTCCTTTATTTAATACACTGACTAGAGGTCTGCTGACTCTCAAACAATTTCAAGCTGGTCATGCCAGGTGACAGTAGTTTCAGGTCTGCTTGTTTGGCCTTGGCCCTTATACTCAAGCACACACCTGGCCGAAGGCAAGGAATTTGCTTAACATGACTCCAGCAGTTGAGATTTTTCTTTCCTTTCTATAGTAATTTCCTCAAATAAATATTTATGTTTTTCTGAATAGCTAAGGGTCAGTGGTTCAAGTGTTCATACAATATTCCTGTATATTTTTGTTATGTTTCATATGTTCATACAATATTTTTGTATTTTTTATTATTATTTTTGTTCTTAATCATTTAATGTGAAGGTTGTTTGGGTTTTGCTACACAAAGCATGGAGGATACACCACCTTTTCTGTTGTTAGTCCAGTTCTTCCTTTCCCTCTGTTTCCTAATGCTCAGTGATGCCCTCTGGCTGAACATAGGTGTTGTGTCTTCAGGATCATCCAAGATCTGTTGGTCAGAGTGAGCTCTGCCAGAAGACCTAGGACATGAACGTGATAGGGCATTTCCTATATTATGCAATCAAATCTATGGGCTGAATAAAAAGATGAAGCTTTATTTAGATTTAAAGAGAAAGCAGCCACTTTTCCAGATTCTGGCTGCTCTTGGCTGTGATACATAGGACACATACAAATAAAACTTGAAGCAAAGGTACATGATTCATCCAGTGAGTGGCTGGGAACACGGAGGCACCGATTAGCACTGTGTGCAGGGCCTTCAAAATGCTTAGGACAGGTCTGCAATCAGCTGAGCATATTCCTTTTGTAAAATACTACTCACAAGAGTTTAGGAAAGCTGTTGTTACTGCAAGTGCTTGTCATCATGGGACTCATCTAATGACTGCTGAAGTCAATAGAAATACAGGCCAAGGGCAACAGACGTTGACTTCATTAAGACTTCCAGTCAATCTTAAAAGATACTCCAAAGATTCTTCTGCAATCTCTTACAGCCTTTGTTCAAACAGGTATTTAGTCAATAAATTAGACTGTTAACTTGCAATCCTTTAGAACAATCATTTCTTTTACGAACCAACGATACAGCAATTTCTTAAAGGCAATTCATACTTGCTTTCACCTCTTGCTACAAGAAAACAAGCCATGAATAAAATCAGTTAATTGGAATAATGGAAGGATGACATAATTTTTCAGTATTTCTCTCTAAGGAAAACACCTTGTAAAACATGGCATCCAATATCTTCCATTTCCTCCCCATTGAAGCAACTTAACACTGATTATAATAAATAATCTGGAAATACAATAAGCCTAAGCAGTGAAGTGAATGACCACATACTCATTTCAATGTCTGCTACAGTCTAACCTGTACTGCATCCAATAGAATCATCTAGAAATTATGGAATAAATCCCTCAAGCTCTAGATAGTGGTTGAAATACAGCTCTAGATAGCGGTTTGCAGTAGCAATAGAATATTTTACACGACAATGTCATGAAACAAACAAGAACACATACAAAAAATATAAGAAACATCTCCAACTGAATTCTTTTTTTTCTTGGTTATTCAAAGAAAAGCAACACAGCAAAGAAATATATTTATCCTTAAATAAAGCATTTTACCCCTGAACTATCCATATTCTTTCAAAATATTACTGTAAGACACATTCAGCAGTTCAAGAAACAGAGAAGGAAGTTGGCTGATGAGGTTTAATGATCAATACATTGAAAAAGAAATAAGTCTTTCCCACAAAGACAAACTGAAAGCAAGCTAAACCAGAAATGTTGTGCGGTAAGTCTTGAAATCCAAAAGTGAGCCCAAGTAGTAATAGACAACCTTATAGGAATAAGGAATATTAATCTCCAAACCACCTAAACCACCCACAGTCTGAATCAGGACCTCATTTACATCTATGCTAAATGCATTGTTTTCTACAGAGTGTTACAAGATTCACTTCAGACTGCATTTTTCTTGGCAAGATATTTCTTGGCAGTGTATAAGCACAGACAATACTTTTCAATATAAAAAACCTTTTCCTCAGTCTACATGCCCACTTATAAATTTGATCTCTTTTATGTTTCTGAAGAAAAGTGTGCCTCTTTTCAGGGCAGCCTAGCTGAGTTCCAGCTTACAAATGTATTTATTGAAAGAAGAACAGCAATAACAACTGTTCTTTTGTCTCTGTGAGAAAAGGCTGCCTAGAGCCAATTATTGTTTATCATTCCAGATACACATTTTATGATCACCGTGTTAAACAGCAACAACAAAAGTTTAAGAATAAAGAGCCAACTGAATATCTTGAAGTCCAATCACATTGGAAAGGATCCCTTACTTGCATTTTATGTTGCTTTGTCTAATTGTCAGGTTTTATTAATTTTGCATGCTAAGCTGGAAACATTGGGCACAGGTTTCTCCTTGGGAGAACAGCAAAGCTAAAAACAGCACAAGCACAAAGGAAACTGTGTTTATAATTGCTCTGTTTCTTAGTTGGACTTTGTCAGTTCAACTTGGGTGGCGGAATGACACGGAGAGAAAAAGCTCCCTTTGATTTGGAAAAGGTTGTTTGCAGGTGTCAAAACAAAGTCTACTAGGAAACCAAGGGAAAAATTAAATGCTGTGAGCTATTATTGCAGGTGTGCTCTAGTGAAAATTATCGTCCTTTTGTTTTTGTCTCAGTAAATACGTTGTGCAGTTGAGGCCAAACATAGTTTGGAAGGAATTTAAAATACTAGAGGCTTACAGTGAAGCTCAAATTTAAATTTCTTGGTCCAAACACACAGATTAGAAATTATTCATCCTTCTCACTGAAGACAGAAATACAATGCAGGCTGATAATGAACAAGCACTGAGGACTGAACATGGAAAAAGAGGCATTTCTGACACCGCACGGATCTAAGTTACAGCATTTAATAAACCTCAGAGGCTGTCTGCAAGCAATTAGCCTGCACTGGCAATATTCCTCGCCATGCAGAAGAAAACACTTATGCCGTGCTCCAAGGGACATGTCAATGACTGCACCTGCTGAAGCCTCCCCACAACAACCAACCACCAGGCTCACGCTGGCTCCCCTGCCCCAGGGCCACACGGCCCCTCAGCCCAACTCTGAAACCAATGGAGAAGATCACCAGCTCCATGGAGGTGGTCTCTCCGCTGTCCAGGTCAAGTCTGGGGTCAGGTTTGCGACAGAATGACTCTTTCACTGCTCTGATCTAGGACCTATGTTGACTTGAACATGTAAAACAGCTATCTGCAGGGGATTTTTTTCAGGGCACTGGCTGGGAGAGTAATTGCTCCTATAGACCCAAAGCTAGGCTTTGGATTAGGACACGGATTGCCTTTTCCTCACAGTTCATTCTTGTTTGTATACATACATCTGCGTGACAATACAGATTTTATCTGGGGAAAAAAAAGATCTTCCGGAGCACTTCAAGATGTGTAATCCAGCCTGAGGTAGTATCCCCTACAATATCTTGGAACTAGGATTTGGAGACTTTCATGCAATCAGATTCATATTGATAAAAAATTATTAAATTATGAATGATGAAATTGCTCCTCTGTTGCATCAGAGCCTTTTCGATAAAATATCCTCATCTAGTAGATCTGCTTTGGGGTTACCAGATGAGGTAGGTGGATTCTTAACAATCTAGGTGACATTGTGAGAAGTCTATAAAGAAAATAAAAGTAACACCACTGGTCAGATGGACACTGGGTTACCAGTTTGAGGGCAAGTAAAAACAATCCAACAACCATTGGAATTATCTGTAGAAAAGAGTATCAGCAGAAATGAGAGAGATACAGTGCAGAAAGATCAAGGGTCATGACATGAGCATCCTTACTATGAATAAGTATGGATGTCGATGTTTCTGCAACAGTGCTATACTGAAAATGGGGCTGAATGCTAAATGGGCACTCCCAGCAGAAGGGAGAATTATTAGTTCCTGTGCTGTTGGAAACTATTAATTCTCAAGGAAAATCAGGGAGCATCCATGACTTAATGAGGGAAGTACCCGAGTCCTTTACAATGTCTAGGCTCTAAGAAGTGAGTTTCAAAACTGGAGCATAAGATGAACTCTACAAAACAAGCTGCCTGAGAAAAAAAATACTTCTCACAAGGCCAGTTCAAAGGATGAGCCTCTTTACTCTGCACTGATACAAAGGGAAGGGAACAGGCTGGTAGGAGCTGAACATGCCAATGACGTATTCTTACTGTGAAAAGGTTTCTAGTTTCAAATGTGTGTGTCTGTAACGCAAAGTCAGTAAGGGCACGTGTATGTGTGAAGTTGTTTCCTCTAGAGTGTTATTCTTTATTTTTACACATTTATATAAAGTGGTCCAAACGTCTTAATATTAACGATTGTTAATTTCATTTCTTCTATGGTTGAAGGCTGACTGTGTTGTGCTTATAACATGCTTTGCCTCAGTAAACCTCAGACATCACAAGAATGATTTTATGCTGAGTTGGCTTCCATAACATCTAGCTGTGGATTATAATTAAAAAAAATACACACAGGCTTCTGTGCATGAAAAATAGAATAAAGATATACTGAATACACCAAGCAATCATTTCCAACAAAGATTAAATATAAATATACTTCAATAAAATGAAGCATGAGACCTGAACCCACAAGTTCAGAGTTGAATTAAGTTTTAAGTTAGGGTTGTCTTTCTGTGTTTGCTTAGCTCAAGATATTTAATTCAGTGCAGCACACATTGACTCTCCAGAGATATTCATAACAGCAAATTACTTTAGTTGTCTATAATGCTGAAACTGAGTTGATATATCACATTTGTCCCTAAACTCCCTTCCCTAAAGTACACAAAAACTGGAAATCCACTGTCAACCTTCTTATCTGTACCACAGCCATTGTACTAGCCCAATGCCATTAAGTCTAAACTGATAGCTTTGATTCAAAGTACCTTTTAATAGCCTTATTTATAATAAGAATAAAAGAAACTGGTCGGAAAAAAAGAGAAAACTTCATTTCTGCAACCCACCTTTTCCTTAAAATAGAAAGAAAATCAGAACAATCAGAGCATATTAAACAGATTCATGCCTTTTCTGAACCAGAAAACGCAGGGACCAGCAGCCTGTATATCAAACAACCTTACAACAGCATCTGAAAGGCACAGCAGAATTTCTGCATATTTTAAAACTTTTACTTACTTTTTATATAACAGGACAAAAATCAAGGTAATCCCCATGATAGCCAGGGCTACTTACTTTAGAAATCTACATACTTGTAATTATATTATTTCCTTAAATCACCTGCCAGTTTTACATTATATTTTCTACATATCCTGTGATTGTGATCATTAGGACAGCTGCTAGAGGTTTGCTGCTTTCCTAACAGTTATCATTTATCTGTTGGTGAGGGACATGTGAATCCTAGTTTAGAAAAACCCTGAAATTGTTAATACTGTAGCTAGAAACTCATATGGTACCGCCTCCATGTTGCATTACAGTAGCCACCATAAACACCACAGCTTATTATTGATGTGACATCTTCACTTTCACTGACATATCAGAAATCAATATCAATAATCTCAGAAAATATAATATTTCCTACATTACACTGATACTCTATCATGTCACTATTAAGACTTTTTTGCTCGCACCTGTAGTAGAAACATGCATTATGACCCTACGTAGAGACAATGTGAAATGCCATTAGAAAGGATTTTTATGCTATGTTAACATCTTTTTGTCATGCAGCACACCAAAGAAAATTATGTATGACAATCAAACCACAGTTATGACAGGTGGACAACCTGTGGCATATTAAAAAAGCATAGTTGAAGTACCTTTAAAATTTATAGCTTAATTATAAAAACACAATTTAAAGCTCATAAGAGGGTAGCAGAGGTAGGCCCTTGGAAGATACTTTCAGTTCAGCAAAATTTACTGCAATTAATATTGCAGAAATAAGCTATAAAGTTCAGTAGTACTTTGAGGTCTACATTTATGTCCACTACCTTTACGTACACTGTTACTGATGGCAACTGCCATGGCGCTGTGACAGCTCTCTAGAGCCTTCTAGGCAGCTGGGCAGTCATTGCCTGTGTCTAACAGCAGGAAGATGGCATTCACCAGGGTTCTCTGGCACCCCAGTCACACAGTGGAGTCGTGGTTGTCTCATCATCCAGCTTTGCACTAGACTCAGAACAAAAAGGCTTAACCCATATGCTTTAAGTTTCTATACCAAATTCTCCACTAACCACTACAAAAAAGTCAACATTTACGCAGTATTCATGCAACTGCATAGTAAAAACATGAAAGCAGCCAACATCCCATTGCAAGACCCAGTTCCCGCTAGAGACTATGTTACCAGAAAACAGTTCTGAAAACAGACAAAGCCTTGAGTTTTGGGCACCAATCATGACAGTATATTCCTATCTTCCCATAATGCTCAGGCAAATTAAAACACTGCATACAACGGTAGATTTCAAACACCCTCACAAATAGAAAGTATTAGAAGTGAAATATCAATAACATTTTCTAAAAAGCAATTCAGTGTCTTGGTTTATGGAGTAGAACCTCATCATTAGAGAATCCTCTCATCACTGGGACTTTATGGAGGTTTCGATGAAATCCAAGATCATCTCCGTTGTTTTGTTTCTGAGACATCACAGTTGCTACCACCAGTAGCATTTCAGGACACCAGCATTTTGATAAAAGTGTTTATAATAACATTGAAAAGGGCTCTTCTTGCTCAGTAGTAAATATGATGGGGAGATTCAGAGTGCAGGAATTAATGCAGGTAAGTTTCTAGGCCAGGGCAGCGTAGAGGACAGCACATTGCTTGCAGAGAAGAAGAAAGGGGAAAACAGCTACTTGTTATTTTATCTGGTTGTTTCTTTTTTGTTAAGTTTTTATTTAGTTGCAATTTCAGAAATATAATTAACAGTCCCCAGGCAAGACTGAAGAGGTGGAATACTAATGGAAATTTTAATCTTCAGCATAAGAAATCAAAAACATTTGAATAGCCTACACACGCATATCCACTTGAGACCAATTCAAATGTGGTATTTTCTTACCACCCAGGTCTCCATTTGTTTCTATGGTAAAATCATTTTAGGAATTCCATTTCTGTGTCCACCTGTCTCTCTGAGAGACATTATATTGATAAGTGTCATGTTTGTAGAGGTAAGAGTAGTAATCTTAAACCTCTGGGGTTGGTTTGTGATAGGTATGGGGCAGGTGGTATATTTCTGTACAAATTTATTTAGGTTATGATCCTTACAAGCAAAGTAAAATAATCCTGGAACCCTCATACAGAAGTCTGTGCTGCCTCTTGTCCTCTTTCTTTCTTTCCAAGGACTGCTTCAATATTACTACAACACTTCAATGTTTTCCAGCTATGTTTTATCTTGCCTAGCACAGATATTCTTCAAAAACAGTCGTAAACATTCTGTAGCTTGATGATTCTGTGAATGGATCAGTGACTCGCAGATCAGGATTAGTTCATTAGTTCATGTCCCTCATTGGACTCCAGTGATATGCCATATTTTAGAGGATACCATGATATCACATAATGGGTTGTGCGTAAGAAAGGAGTTCTCCTCCTTAAATTTCACAGCTTCTGATGAGACTTGGGTCTAAGCTACATATATGTGAATATATAAAAATACATTTGCATATATACTTCATATATTAGCCAGATGCATTTACACTGATTGCCCAACAGAAAAGTCATCAATTACACTAGGGTAATGCTCATATGGTAGCTGGGAAAGTACCACTGACCATTTATCCTTCATTTCAGGTTTAAGGGAAGTGTCAAGGGTAATACGGACACCCATCATAGAAGTGAGGGAAGGAGAGGTAGAGAAGATTAAAAAAAAAAAGAAAAAGAAAAATGAAACGGGGAAAAATGAAGAAGGGTAAAAATAGAATAAAGAAAAGAAATGGGAAGTATAACAACTTCACTGCAGGTGTGAATTGCTGTTCCTTGGTGTTACATCTCAGTAAACAGAATAAATGCCTGGTGGTGTGTGACTGCTTTCCAATCAGTGAGAGCAACGTGCTGTGACTAGTAATAGGTCATCTTTCAGCCTTCCTTTCTATGGGAAAAAACACCAATGACAGTGATTATAGTAGAACTGGACTGAAAAAAGGCTGACTGGTCCATGCATTAAGTCTGGAAACTCCCTAATTTCGTAAGTTAAAATCATCATTACAGTTTAAACAAGGTTTCACAATTAGTGTGATTTGTTTGTAAAACATACTATAGACATTAATTAACCCTTTGCTCCCACCCTTCAGAGGTAGAAGCACTATCCTTAGCATTCCCCTGACAGTTTTACTCAGACTGTCATTTACTCCATAATAAAATCTTAGCAGATTTAGTGTGTTTCCTGACAAAGACATGCTAGAAAATCCCAGTTAACAATGTCTGCAGGTGCTCTACACTCTCAGTAACTATGCAATTTTGCAGAAAAGGCATTTAAATAGATGAAACTGGCACAAGCATTTACATGTTTAAACAAAAACATAACATGCACTAACAGTATAAACCATCAGCTACAATAATAAGGATATTGCAGAGGGCCTGATTCCATGGTCCTTGTCCACCCACAGATGGGTTTCACTGTCAATATTTTGTATTTTTGGTAACAGTGAATTTACATTTCCTAGTGAAAGGCCACTTCTCTTACCATACCACGGAGAGCTGCATCATTGCCTAGAATGGTTAATGTCAGCTCAGGTTGCCAACAGGTGACAGGAAATTACAAAAAAGAAAATCAGTTCATGTATTTGATTCTTGCATGAGCCAACCCTGAGGATTCAGAAACTTTAACAGCGATCAAAGGAGGTAGATATAAGTCTCATCTGAATATTGAACAGTTATGAGCTGTGCTCTCTAGCCAGTTCTGATCTGCTCAGAGAGTCCTCACCCCCATTTTTAAACTACTTAAGGTAGCAGTTTAATTTCTTCTCTTACAAAAAGAAATTTCAGTTACTGCAGAACTCTGAATAATATTGAATCAATGACAAATGCTCTAGTTTTTTTTCATACATCAGCATGACAATCAAAAGAAATGGAAATTTCCTTCTTGTGATCTCACCAAATCCTGATCTTGTTCGAGGGCTACAATATTCAATTTTGTGATTTTACTGTTGAGTTTTATGTCCTTCCTATAAATATAGTATAGCCATTCCCCAAAGCCTACGGAAAACTTGGCAATCACTAGTCTGCTGGGGTATTGGGATACTTCTCATCCTGCTGACCAGTATTGTCTTACTATTGCTCTCCATTTACATTTGCTTGTTTTGTTTCTCTGTATCTGTAAAGGTAGACATAGACTTACACAAAATCAAATGCTAGTTTTCCATCATGGCAACTCACTGTCTCAGGTTGCCACCTTAGAGAGAGAAATTGGACGTAAATAATGTCACTTAATGTACCAAATAGCATTTATACGCCGTAAAATCCTCCATACAGATACTAACTGCCTACTCTGTTTTATAGGCTAACATTTAGCAATTAAGCCACTGAACATCTGGGCTTCTGATCGCTCAGTAATCATTTAAATCAAAAAGAAGATCCACTGAATAACTCTATGGGTCATAGTGTGGAAGATAAGCCCAAAGCAAAATATCTGTGGCACATACAGAAGGGCACATTCGGAAAACAGCTGATGCCTCTTATTCAAAATTTACTAGAGCAGTGTAGGAAGCTGAGCATCCTGGTGATTTATGTGGATAAATATCTTTGTGAGATGCAAAGGTTTGCACATCTTTATTACAATAAAACAACACCTGGTGCCCTTTTGTTACCATCTGCATGTTCAAAATAATTTGGTCAGCATTATTGGCTTGGAAGATAGCCAGAGAGTCAAATTATTCACTAAATGGTGTGTATGAACTGAGGAATTACAAGCAGGTTTTTGAAATATGCTAACAACAAAACTTTAGCACATGTTGCCCTAGCTGACAGCTTAACGGCAGCAGGAATGGGAGGCCTCCACTCATCTATGGAGCTTAGTTAATAATTGCTCCTTGATGTGCCTCACCTATCCGTATTTCCCATAGGAAGAAGAGGACATTGCAGTCCACACTGGTCCCTTATGACTGTATCCTCTGTTTGCAAAGCATGTCCACACTTAAGATTCCTAGTCATTTCAGAAAGAAAAAAAAATTGTACATTTTTTTGTAATTAAAGCATCATATTCTTATTAAGTTTGCTACAGCCAAAACCTGTTCACAGACCTTTACCATGGGCAGATCTATTTGGAAAGCAGGTTAAAGAAATTGGCCTCCTATGGAGGACAAGCACTACTCTAAACTCTCATGGAAACTTCTCCAATACTTTTGTGTTACGAGTAAGCTGGGTAGAACTCAGAATCAAACAGCACACCAAGGAGCTACTCATACTGAACAATTTTTCTTCAGAAATTATGAAAGACCTAATTCCTTCTTATGAATGCATTTCAGTCACTTCTTTGTTCTTAATCTAGTACAGAGGCTTGTTAGCACCTGGAATTTCACCTGTTTGGACCAGACATATGGAATTTAGCCCTTTCTATTTCTCAGCAGCTGTCATTGTCAGAAGTCATGAGTGTTCAGAGGTGCAACTTCAGAAACCACCATGGGCGGTCGTACCATTCTGCACCTCTCCCTTATGATGGCCATTTCATTAAATGCATCTTTCAGGAATTTACCACATTTTCATGGAAATCAAATACAATATGACAAAAAGAGTCCACAAAAAAATAATAAAAAACACCAGATCTATAAATATTCAGGAAATGTACAGAGGTGGGGAGTCCACTCTGGGACCTGGCATCTGGCGCACTGAGGTTGTATCCTCCCTTTTTCCCTACAAGTAAATTACAGAGCTGTGGAGCAACTCTGACTCCTTCATGATCCAGCCCCAGTCAAGCCATTTTATAGACATTACACTATCTGTAAAATTGACTTACCTTTTCTTTTCTAAACACTATTTTTCATTAATTACAGCCCCATCTGCTTCAAAATGCATTGACCTGAAACATGGAATACTAGTAGCCTAGAAGCAATGTTTCATGTTCATATAAAAAACAGTGTACAGAGGCTAATTTAGAGTACATAAACAAACAAATAATAATTTGGGTTTCCTTCAAGTGCTTTTCTAGCAATCACTTCATAATAAGAGGTGCATTTTTTATATTGAAAATCTAGTCCTGTAGTTCAAAACAGTGTTGGCTTATCCCCCGAAGTATTTGAACATAAAAGAAATCTAATATGAAAATTGGCCTCTGTGACTAAAATATAACCAACACTAGTTTTTTTTTAAATTGCTGAAAATCCCATTGAAAAGAAAAGAAAGTTGCAATATCTGCCTTTCATAACACGATGTAATTCTAAAAAATTGATGGAATCAGAAATTATCTTGTAGTGAACGTCTCCTTCTGAGCCTTCCTTTATTAATGTAAAAAGGTTATTTACAGTAAATGTAAATAGTAGCAGAAGAAGACATAACAACAGAATTCTTGGATATCCTGGGGATAGTTTGCTTACACAGAATTACTTTAATGCTCTAACAGGAAGCAAGGAAGGAAGGAAGAAAAAGAGAAATGCTTCTTTATTGTTAAAGCATGGCTCCACTGCCCAGATGGAGGATGTAATTGAGCAAATCCACAGTTAGCATCATTGTAAGTGGACTCAGTTATACCAGCTGAGGATTGGTACAATAAATAATACATATAAAAGACTCAGATACTGTGGACTATTCAAATTTCATTGAACTTTTTTTCTTTACATTTCTAAAAAATACAGAATGGAAACAAAAGAGCCACAGTCTTTGTTGCCATGATGATCTGCATAGGAAACTTGTCCCTCTTCCAGTAGCTCCACAGGAATTACATGAAAAAATGCTCAAATCTCTGATCTTCCTTGTTCATTTTCATGAGAACAGACAATGTTGAGGAAATTTGCCAAGACAAAGTTAGAGTTAGCGTTTCCTCTTTTTTGTTGTTTTGTTTTAGTCTTTGAAACAAGGGGCAATTTCAGGCAGCATTCCCTGTCCAAGGCTGGTAAATCACAATACTAAGTATGGTTTGTGCAAGTTTCCTGCCCTGCACAGATCCTGCCCTGCACAGTGCCCACAGGCACTAGCTCTGCTTGGAAATTAGATTCCTTAAACCAGATTAAGGCAAATTTAGAAACTGGAATTCATGCAACACCAAAGCATATGATTTAAGCAACACCAGTCTCCAAATAATTATAAACCTTAATGTGAAATATATGTCCTGAGGAAGAATTCTCAAACTTAAACTGTTTCAAAATGGCTTAGAAAACATTGCCAGGTATACAAGTTACATTCAGTACGTGTAGTTTAGTCATCTAAGTACAGAATACAGCTCATACAGGTTCACTTCAGGTTAAGTGCAAAGTCTGGACTCTAGCAAAAAGAAAAAAAGAGATCTACATTAAAACTGGAAAGGATGTATTTATGATTCTATTTCAAATTCCTCTCCCTCTTAATTTGTCACATAGTAGTTTTCTGTTTACATCACATATACTGTTTGAGACATTCAAAGTGGGTTTTTCTGTTTTTCTTTTAAATTGGCCATGTACTGTGTTTTTAAAAATACCTTTGGAAAATCAAAGTGGTTTTATGTTTTCAGGTGAACAACTGTAAAATTTGCTGCTATTTTGTTTTTCCTATGGTCACTGACATGTGAAGGTCAAGCTCACCAAATTTTGCCCCTTGGTTTATTGACAGGTCTGGCATGACAGAATTCAAAGCTTGAGTGATTCACTGGCGTTTAACATTATCAGGACCAGTTCTGTGTATATAGTAGGGAGCACATTTTATTCCCGTAACAATGACAACAGCCTGTAGGATGAAGATGAACTGAAAATATGAATGAAGACTTTCAAAAATATTTTTATATGAGAAAGTTCTTGTGCCTTGAAAGCGTACAGTACGGCACATGGCACAGCAAGCACTTCTCCAAACTCACTGCATGTAACACTGACTTCCACCTTACTCTAAAAAAACAAATTGCCATTTTCATACTACAATTGCACCTGATATTCTAAGCACTGCTAGTACTTCACTGCTATCAGTAGGGTTTCTGTCGTCTAGAAGGATTATTTATGGAGATCTCGATAAAACAGGCCCAGGAATCATTAGATATCTATTTACTCATGAAAGTAAAGATAATACTATACTCACCAGCATAGGTTTACCTGTGTGAGCAGAAGATGAAGATAAAGATGTGTTTACAGGATCAAAACCCACAAGCACCTACCACCTACTTGCAAACAGTAAAACCCCTGTGCTTTTTTATATTTTAAAATGATAATACAATTCATAAACATATGACTTACATTATAGAACAATGAATCTCTGGTGTCACACTAATTAAAAAGCTAGTATTACATTAGTTCCTCAAGGGCTCATTTTATAATTTTTAGGATTATAGCACATTGATTAATTTATACAAGTTTTTAATCCCCTAGTATTTAATGAAGTCTAGGAACTGGGAACGTGTGTATAATTTAATTTGTATAATTTCATTACATAGGAGAAAAGTTTAACTGGTCATGTACTACTTCATGTAGAAAAGTGTCTGAGCACACCAGTTCAACCATCAGCCTATTAACCATTTGCAATGAAAACATCTGAGTCTAAATTAATTCTAGGGTTATTAGATTATTTTTCAACTTGCTAAGGACTCCAACAAGCATCGCTTGTCTTATGTGCTTGTCAACTGCCTTTTAATTAGCTACTGTGTAACAACTGAGCACAGTGGGAAACTAATATCTGTTCAAGTTATCTTCCATATCATTTAGAGCGCCTTGAAAACGACATTGTCATTATCCTGTACAGCCTCAGATTTACCCATTCTGGCACATCAAGTTAAAATAGCATACTACATAAAGAGATTCATAAATGCATTGCAACTAAACACAATAGGAACTAGCTAAAGAAATTGTTGAAGCCAAAATATTCGACAAACATAAAATGCTGAATTGTGTTTCAGACTGGTGCATTTTTGCAGCCTCAAAAAGGCAGTTGGATCACCTAGGTGTCAAACTGTTAGACCCACCCACAAATCATAGGTTCACAAACAGAAGAAATTTATTTTAAGTAAAAATCCTCAAAAGCTACAGTTTTAGGAAAGGTAATCCCGAATCTAAAACCAAGTCATATATATACATGGAGGGAAACAAAACTAACAAAGCCAAAAAACCCTTAGCACTGAATCCTGAAGTGACATTTACCCAGACCTTACAGTAGGTCAGGGACAGATTCCAACTTTGGACATTAATTGAGAGAAACAGAAAATTTCTGGATGCTTATAGTATATTTTCTGGTCAAGTGATGGCTACAGAGAAACATTTCAGCTCTCTATAAAGTGTAGATACAAAGGAAGGAGATTGATTATTTAAAGCATTGAAATAACATTATTACAGAGGTGGAGGAGGGCACACATTTCAATTCATTTTGGCACTTCTTAGGATGCTCCAAGTTGTGAGAAATAGAAAGGAGAGGGAAAAAAAAAAAGGAGGCAAGGAGGGAAGGAAAAAGAATGAGTACACTTGCACAGTCACAAGTTGAGCCTGACCAGTGAATCTCCTAAAGACAAGACTTAAGAACAATCCTTTAACAACATTGCACAAAATTTTTCTTGTTTTTGTCATTTATCACTTTTATAGACCAGAGTTTTCAATTTCCTCCTGGTCTTTAATTTGGATTTACTAGATTTAGATTATAATAAGGAATTAAAACAAAGACACATGAATGTTGGTTAAGTAATAATTAGAATTGATAAGCACGTTGGTCTGCACTCTGTAGAATTTGGGATTTGCATTCTGCTTCACATCACTTTTCTATTTGGCAGCATCTCAACACTCCCTTCACATAGATGCAACCAACTAAACATGGCATCTGTCTAGATGGGTATTGACAAAGACATTTTCTGTTTTATTTATGTTTTCCAAACAAGAGAGCTAGGATGATATAAACCACTGCTTAACACCTTACACAGACACAACTTACCAGCTTTGTTATGCAGGAGAATACCTACAGGAAGATAGGAACAGGTCCTGTGTTGGCAAAGGTGTAAGTTGTCTCTGCTACGGATAAAAGAAGTTCTAAAGCTTAATAATTAACTTGAGTTAGCGGACTATTTAAAGACAATTCCTTTTTTGTTCCTGTTTTAGAAAGATCTAACACTGACAGCAATGGTAAAAATTAGACTTTGGTGCTAAAAAATACTCAGCTATAAAACATTTATCACCTCTTGCAGAGGAAACACCTTTAGATTATTAAATACCCTGGTTTATTTCAATGCGTAGTGTAGTGCTAGGCAGAGAGGTAATTACACAGCAGGGAGAAGAGTCTCTGTGAAGGCAATGGGAAGAAAAGGCCTTATTTATTTCAACTCCCCACAATTATACTCACTTTCTAAATGTTTTTGGAAATCTTACTGGCCTGTCATGTTTCTACCTCAGAAAGCAGAAAATGATTAGGGGTGTAAGAGCCTTTTTCTTCTTTGACAGAGAGGTGCACAGTGTAGAGACAATGGTAATTTGGGGCTTAGTGTCTTGGGGGCTTTGGTACAGCACATGGAACAAGCCTTCCCTGTAACAGCTTTTAATTGCTTTTTAGTACGCTTAACTTGCAGTATTTATATCAATTAAACATTAAATTCTCCAGATGTTTTCTCTCTTCTTTTGAATTTTTCAAATACAAAATTGAATGTAAATATTTTTTTTAAAAAAATTATTTTCCAAAATTGTTATTTGCAAGACAGAATATGGAGAAATGATACCTGAACAATACCATAAAGCCTTTCATCACCTACACACATTCAGATGACGGAATCTGTTTCAATTGTACAATTCAGCAATACAAATAGGAGTATCTCCTTGTAGACTACACGAGCTCTCTCTGATTCAAAAATTACTCACTACTATTCTTAAGATTTCCATTAAATATTCCACACATTCTTTTATAGTGCTATTACCGTGACACTTTCAGCATCACCATAAAATGCTATCTTCACTAGTTATCTGCCTTTTGCTACCTCTTATTGTCCAGCCACATCCAGTTCATCCCAAATACACAGCACAGTATCTGCTGCTCATCCTGTCCCGTGTGCAACCATCTGTTTCATTCCACTGTGCAACTGCTGTAGGATCATTCATTGAACTGTATTGCTCTAAGTCCATACCACAGTAATAGAATCATAGAATGCTTTGGGTTGGGAGGGACTTTTAGCAGTCAGCTAGTCCAACCTCCCTGCAGTGAGCAGGGACATCTTTAGCTAGATAAGGGTCCTCAGAGCCCTATCCAACCTGGCCTTGAATGTTTTCAGAGATGGGGTTTCTACAACCTCTCTGGGCAACCTGGGCCAGTGTTTCACCACCCCCATTGTAAAAATCTTCTTCCATATATCTAGTCTAAACATCTCCTCTTTTAGTTTAAAACCATCACCCCTTGCCCTGTCAAACCAGGCCCTGCTAAAAAGATTGTCCTCATCTTTCTCATAGGCCCCCTTGAGGTACTGAAAGGCCACAATAAAGTCTCCCTGGAGCCTTCTCTTCTCCAGGCTGAACAAGCCCAACTCTCTCAGCCTGTTCTCACAGCAGAAGGGTTCCAGCCCTCAGAACATTTTTGTGGCTCTCCTCCAGACCCGCTCCAACAGCTCCTTGTGCTGAGGAGTCCAGAGCAGGACACAGTGCTGCAGGTGTGCTCTCACCAGGGCAGAGCAGAGCAATAACCAATCCCATGTTCATCAGTTTGAACGAGGTACCCATTTTCCTGTATTAGACTGGCTGACAAGTTCTTTGCTTCAGCAGGTGTTACTTAGATTATAACACCTACAAAAAGGTAAGTGGGTTTGGCTCTGATGATCAGCCAAGACTGCCTAGATACTTTCTGTCATAAGACTCTGCTTTAGTTGCTTATAGGTTCTACACTTTAATGGCTCTGACTGACATTTTCCATTCCAGGCTGATGTTTGCCGCTGGCTTTTTTTTTTTTTTTTTTAAGTTTTAACAAAAGTGATTCAGCTTTTTAAGAGAATAATTTATCTGGAAAATACATTGTTCTTACCATGGTAAATTTTGCCATTTTATTGAGAAATTCTAGTACTCTCTGTTTTACAATCATGGCCTGAGTTTTACATCAGGGAAATGTATGAAATAGCTGGAAAATTTATCCAAATTCAGACAACTTATGAGTTTGGGTAGAACTGCAGACAGCATGCAGTCAAAAAGAGTCAATTGCTAATGCCGCAAATTGAAGCATTCAGAAGTCAGGATTGGCAGAAGTAGGGAATAAGCAGCAGCTTTCCCCTGCACGTAGGCATTGTGATTACATACCCTATAGCCCTGTATTTCATAATTCAGAAGCACAGGTGACTGAATTAAGGTTGAATATCTTGCATTTCCCAGGGGTTTTGTTTTGGTTGCATTTTTGCAAAATACCTCATTCTTTTAAACACTGGCTGATTTTCTTTTGTAGTTTGCAATAAAATAGAGCTGAATACACCACTTCAAAATACAAATCTAGGATTCTCTACTTAAACTCTGCTGAAAACACACAAAGGTTTCATGCTAAAAAAAATCTAAAGCAGATACTTGATCAAACAAGCTATTGTCGGGGCGGATTGCCTGGGAGGGCTTGTATAGCTGAGTTTAGTAACATCAGGGATCCTGTCTGAAAGATGTGCTCAGCAGGAGGATCTCTAAATGATTTATGAACAGCTGAATCAATAAGCAACCACTGGTGTTGAAAATGTCTGTTGAAGTAAGGTATCCCAGTCTGCTTTTACAGTGTCTGTCTAGAGTCCAAAGTAAGGAAGCAGGTTGAAGATTAACCTCAACAGGCTCTTGAGGAGTAGCATTTCCTAAGGAAATCTTTCTTACTCATTTAGCTGCTATTGCCCCTCAGACAAAGGTTCTGTTAGAAGAAAATTGAAAAAAGTGTCATGATAGAAACTATGGGATCTCTACAGCACTGGTGATACAGGAGTTTCCAGTCTGCAGCTAAGAAGTGCTGGTTATTGCTTGTACAGTGGAAAACAGGATTGTTTCCAAGAGGAAAATGTCAGCATTTTGAAATGCTTAGATTTTGCATCATGCATAATTTTTTTGCTAGATTCTGAATAAACGATGTTCAACCACAACCAAAAAGAAACCCAGTTAAAGTATTAGAACACCAGGAAAACTTCCTTTCCTGTTTCTCATTCAAAATTGCCACAGCCATTGGCTGTGAACTTCAGGGGCTCTTTGGCTGTCCTTGAGATACAGGAGCAAGCTGAGAGTGCTATCCCCAGAGCCAAGGACTGCCCACACACACAGTGGTGCAAAAATCTCTGAGCAAATCAGTGGAAATCCAAGGCTTTGGGGCTGGCTGCTGAGGAGAAGAAAATGTGACACTCCTAACTTGAGTTAGAGGTTCAAGAGCTGCTGGGTTTACTGTCACAAAGTAGTAAACTCAACATGAAGACAAGGCTCTTCAACATGCAAGATTCCTACATAAAACTAGGATCAGGCTTCCAGGCTTCTAGGCTACCAACGTTAGGACTAAGAGCCTGGGGCAACCATTATTACAAACATATCCTTCAGCTGTAAGTTCTGAGAAAGAGCACAGCAAGATCTATCACTGCACATTTCCATCCAGAACATGGAACTGAAGTCGGAAATTCCGAGCCTTGATGTTCTTCTGCTACGAACATCCTTAAAATCTGCTACCAGAACTTGTATCACTCCACTACCAAGTGTGACAGAATAGCAGCCTTACAATACTAGCAAATGTGTCACATATCCATGGTTTCAACCAACAAACTGTGACAGACATCCTTCTAATCATTTTCTGAGAAAAAAACTTGCTGAGCGAAAATTCCTGACCCAAGCATAATAATTATGTTCAAAGCCATGAAAGTGCCAGGTATCTGAATGGACTTTAAAAGTACTGAACTTCACTGACTATCAACTTCACGGATTAAAGATTTTATATGATTTTTTTTTTTTTTAAGGGGGAGATAACACCAGACATCTGGTTGAATTTTAACATTTCTTAGTAGGGACTTGACAAGACAACAGATTCACAGTTAATGAATTCAAAGCTTCATGAATATATAACAGCCTTAGCTTTGCAAGTATGAGTGCTACCTCCAGAGAGCTAAGCTACAGAGCGGTGATGCTTTATTTTTTCAGGAAGCCTACCCAGCTATGGCACCATAAAGAATCAGCTGATTTCCTTTGGGATTGTCACTGGTTCAGAACGGCACTATTTAGTTAAGATAAAACAGACCAAAAACATAAGCAAATAACATAAGGCTGATTATCTTCCCTTTCAGTGAAGTTCAAATTTGTCATGACATATCAGTGATGGATGCAGAGCCTTTAAAAGACCTTGTGGCAAGAATGAAAGCACTCAGAGTATAAGGAGAAAGGAAAAGCTCGTCACAGCTCACAGAGGGAAAAAAGCTGGCACGCAAAGAAGGGGTCTCTGACTCGATGTCTGAACAAACTATTCCAAATGGCAGATGGATCACTGAAAACAGAGGAGTTTTGTGCTGCCAACAAGTATTTCTGCTTGAAATGTACTCGAATCTGAAAACAATAGGAAATAAACCAGAAAAGCTCAAAATGTCATGAATAATGTAGGCATATGTTATAATTAGGCTGCATGAATCCAGCAAAAACTTACCATAAATATTCACTCTGATATTTATAGACATTTGCTATGGTCACACTGACTCACCTTGCCATGAGCATTCCATGGACTGGCACAAATATTTGTAGAAAGCAATTTAGAGCCATGGAAACTAGATTCCATCTGCCTGAGTATGTTCCCTGAATTGTTTGCAGAGTCAGTCATTGTAGAGAACCAGTGCAACAATATACAACATGACACAGACATCTCACTCCTGGTCCTCTGCCACAGACACCACAAGCAGCAAGAGCACGACCCAACTATGCGCTACCACCATTTGTATTTGTGTTCACACAAGTGCCAAAGCATATTGGGACATTGCTATTATGAAATACTCTTAGAAAACTAATATAAAACAAGTGCAGCAGATTAATATATGTTATAAGCACAGATTTTGACATCTCATCTTCTAGAACTTACAACAATAATGTTAATAGCATGGCAGAGTTTAGGAGCACCAGATCTAATGGCATTCTTGACGTCCATCTTTTCCCTTTCAGAACAGGGAAAATGAGGAGGATAGTACCTTCAATACCATGTCAAAATGCTTCCCTTTACCTGTCCTGTGTAAAGGAGAGATCTTTCAACTCTGTACTGTTTATCCTGGACAGAAGCGGGTTAGACAGGGAGTGATACAGATGCCCTGTCCCAAAATGTTTAAGCCAACTCTATATATGCACATCCCTTCACAATGAAAAAATAAAACAGGAGCTGTCGACAAGATTATTTTAGAGATATTCAGATAGCAAAGCATGAGCAATTACCTCACTAAATCAAGTAAATTCTGTAATCTTAAAAGGCAATGTCAAACCTGCCTTTTATCAAGCTTTATTTCAGTTTCTGCAATCAATTTAGGTGTAAAAAAGACTTGTTTTTATTTTTAAGAAATTCATAGCAGGACTGAACTCTGAAGACCGTGTCTTGTGGGGTGTGAAGAAATTATTTAAGACAAATTATAGTTCTGTCACATTCATACCTCATAGTTTAAAATAAATCTTGTCATCTAATTATACAAGAGCTTGAGTTTGTTTAACAAATTTCTCAGAGGTATTTGTGTGGCACTACATTTCCCTTCGCCTTTGATTATAGCCTATCATTTCAGTCTTTCCCTCTATAGCTTTCTATGTTTTATTGTGGAGTTTAACAGGTTGCATTTATCACATCTCTTCAGCTGGGCTAAAGCAGATAAAACCATGAAGTCTCAGTACAGTTCTTGGCAGTTCACAATTAAAGAATTATTTAAAAACAAAGGCATCCCAAAAAGGGATTTCTGCTCCCAAACTAAACACTTCAACAGTAAGAAATTGGGTCTCTGAAAACAGTTTTGATGTCCCACCCACTGGTCTACTGAGAAAATTAAGAGAAAAGGAAAATTCCCCTTGTGTTTTAATTCCCATGCTATATTCTCAAAATGTCAGGACAAACTTGACTAGAATCAGCTAAGTCACAATAATTATTTCAAGAAATTATAGTCTGTAAAACAAACTCTTCCCTTCTTGCTTATTGTTGTTGACAGATAAGATGTGAACTGTTCTAGAGTAGTCATTATTGAGCCAACAAGAAGAAGAGGGGCAAAGAACTATCAGCAGAAAAAAAATTTAAGCTAATCATAGCTCCCTGGGAAGTGCTTAACCAACTTGATGTTGTCTTATTGAAAGAATTTCATTGGCCAAAATATTAAAGAGAAGTCTAAAAAATACAATAACCAGCCTCCATAGGAAATGTGAAGCACTTCAGAAAGCTGGCAAGGGTCCAAGTACCTAGGCCTGATTTGGAAGATGACATCTCATCTCACAGATGTTATTTACTGTAAGCCAACAATAATATTTATGGCTTAATCACCTGATGATCATAATTGGGTTTCTTACTGACTCATAAATGCAAGTACTTCTGAACATACGATTACACAACCAGAACTGAAAGGCCACATAAGGCCATCTTAAAACAGGTCAATTAGTGTTTTTCAGTTCATCTACTGCCACGCCACAAGACAGGTATTTTCTAGTTCTCTGACCAATCTAACATTCCATATCTCTTGAGATAGTTCTTGAGATTACTCTTCCCCATTGCTGGTTCTGGAGATACTGTATCATAGTTTGGTTCCTGTGCTCACTAATTAAAGTTACTTTACAAAATGCATCAGTGTTAAGCTGTGGTTGACATTAACAAGCTGTTAAATTAAATTTTGATGCAGTTTTGAGGCCTCTCCTCAAAACTCAAATGCAAATGTGCCCATTTCATTAAGCAATTAGGACCGCTGGAGCTCATATGGAGGAGAATAGCAATTTTAAAAGGGTAATTATATTTGCTTTATTTTTTCCTCAGTATTTTCTGACTGCTTCTTTTCTCTCCAGTGGAAGAACTGCAGCTGCTTCATCACTTCTTTCAGACAACTATGACACTTTCCTATTACTGGATATATTCAGCAGGTATCGCAGTCATGATATAATGGCATTCAACAATATAATTGCTGAATTCTGTGGCTTATTTTATCAGGAATAAACTGACTGTAGTTTTCTTGCTATGAGCTGAAGGCTTCCAGTATTGAAATTTAAACCAAAAATTGAGAAAGAGAGAGGATATCACAACCCTAGCTGTTTAGTCTACAGTTTAATATATATCCATCAAAGTCAGACTTAGATGGATATATTCATTCTTTCTATTTCACAGGATCTAATTCAAGATCTTTTAAAACAGCACCTTTATTCCAACACTACTTTAGAATCGGAAGTAACTACGAACTTTACTTGCCATAGTAATTATTAGAACCAGATCTTAGCAATTAAAAAGAGCAAATAAAATCATAAGCAACAAGCCTTACCCTACTACTCCAGGAACTTTGAGCAAAAATAATAAACAAAGGAAAAGAAAATGTGTATTTTCAATAATCAATCATTCCTCCATAAATTTCTTTAGTTTTTAAAGAAGAATTTCTACTGAAGTCCATCTCCATCTTCTGAAGGAGTGAGAGCCCAGCTAATGACTATTTCAGAGCAAGAAAGATTTGCCTTTCCATTTTCCATTCCATGCCCCTCCAAGAGACTTTCTTCTTGTTGTTGCTGGTGATGAAAGAAGCTATTTGCTCGTGACAAGAACAAGCAAATCTTACTGATGAAAAGTGAGGCAGCTTTTTTGTTTGTTTCTCGATTAAATCAATAAACCCCAAAATGTGCCAGTTTCACTTTCCATTTTGAAATGCATTGGACAGCTGCAGGGCAGAATGTTATTCTTTCATTATTCTCCCTCTTAGTCTTCAAATAATGCTATTTGGGATCAATGATCACCTCGGATATGCTAATATAAACACAATTTGTTTCCATAATAATTGGCATTCTGTTATTTAGTGCTTTATAAACGGCTGTATAAATTAATCACAGATTCATGCACTGACTATGTGCTCTGCAATTTGTCTTTACAGAGTTACCACTGTCAGATCAAGTTTTTATCTATCCTTAATTTTAAGCATTTAATTACATTAGTATTCACACTATAAAACATACAGAGAGGTCTCAATTATCATTGCCCTTCATGAGATGAATTAATTTAAGTCATAAATTCACTCTGCTGTAGAAAGGAACATCCAAAGAATCACTGTTTAGCTCATGGACTATCTAGTGTTTTCTTTCTGTCTAAATGAAATATCCTCACTGCACTCTTACTGGACTGCAAAAAATGTCCATTTGTCATTGTGCTTTTCATTTGCTTTTGAGTCAGAGGAATGACCCTTCATCTATTAGTGTATTTAAATGTCACTTAACCTTTTTGGGGACTCTGCCCCATAAGTAATGGTACATATCCTGGAAATCAAACCTGTAAAAACATCTCTGGCTTTCACGTTTTGCCATATTACCCTTTAAAAGGAACCTTTTCCCAAATTATTGTCCTTTGTGCTTCGGCACATTTCATTTCCAAAAGCTATAACCAGGATGGAAAAAAAAGCAAAGAAAGCAACAGAAAGAGTTTGACATTAGCAAATTTTACAAATAGATTTTTGACTCTGAAGTGTCAGACTGCCAGAGTCAGAGCCCAGACCAGATTCTGCACTTTGTCCTTCTCCCAGCTGCTCTTCTCTTTTCATTGACATACTGTATGTTCCCATGCACTGACTACATACAGATTAACCAATTGCAATTTTCACAAGTCACCAGACCATGTTAACACTTCTCTGCATGTAATGTTTGCCACTGCTTGTCTGCCTGTGCCTTAAGAGATGCTTTCACCTTGCACTAAGTGCGCGTTGTCCACTGCCTTCCTCCACTCCTTTAGGCAGCTGCCAAACTTTAGGTGAACTTCCCTTCTGCAAGTGAGGATGTCCAGGTGCACATTCTCTTCGTGTACACACCTTCACCTGCCTATTCTTGAGCAGAAGTACCTTGTGATGTCTCCTCCTGTAATAATGGCTGCTGGCCTTCCTGGGCAAGGCTCAGGGCCTTCTACACCTCATTCTTCTGCATCAGCCCAGGCTTACGGGACGTTGACTTTTCTAAAGGAACTGATGAAGTTATGTCTAACTTAAGGAAGGAATAAAAATAGCTTCCTTCTCTTGAAAGAGAAAGAAGAAGGGATGAGTTTCTAATGGTAAGAGGAAAAGCTGTGCAAGACCAAACAGAATTGAAGAAATGGATGCAAGAAGGGAGTAGGGAGTGCAAAGAAACAGTAGAGTCTGAAGCTAGCAATATGGTAGCATAACTTCACATATTGGCAGGGAAGCCAAGAGGCAATATTGGCAGATAGTGGATAAGAAAGGAAGGAGGACAGGAATGGATTAATTATTCAAAGTAGCTTACAGTGGCTTAGTCTTCATGCTCAAGGTAGAGATAGAAATAGTGAACATAGGTGGCTCAAAAGGCAGCCTTCTATCCAGGTCACAGATGTGCACTTGTCAGATACCACAGAAATGTAGAACAAGTATTTCCTCTTGACTTCCTTGCACAGCTCACAAAAAGGATTATCCAATGAATAGGAAGGTTTGTTCTATGAATAGACCTGCAGGTCTGTTCTGCAGCACAGACACCCAGCTAATACTCCAAAGTATGTCTAAGAATGAGGAGAGCAAAATTATCACCACGCAGCCAGAACTCTTGCTCTTTGAATGGTGGTTCTGTGGCTGTGAGTGAGAGGGCTGCTGAGCCAGGGCAGGTCCTTAAATGAGAAGCGTGACAGCTTTTCTCCTTGCCTTAGCAGGAGTAAGAAAATAACGTTCAGCAAACTCTCTGCTCACTATACATGAGATGTTTGCTCAGTATCATGTGGTTAATCCTGGTGCCTTCATATGAAATGTATTTAAGAGAGACTTTCACTGATGCTTACAAAGAACTTCCCTACCTCAAAGTCACTCCCATCTTTTTTCTTCCAAAATCCCTCTAGGCAGCTATTTTGCCTCTACCTTGCTGAGTACTATTAACAGGTTTGCCATTAAGTAAGGGGATTCTATGATTCATTTCTCCTCCAAATAGGAGACATTTATCTAAATTTACACATAATTTATGTATTCAATAGACAATGATGTAAACCTGATTCATATTCTGCTAGCAAAAGGATTCTCTTTCTCTCCAGTGGTTATGGACAGTGCAAAAGAAAACAAGACTCCTTTGGGTACCTAAAGTAATAAGAATCTCCAACCTCAATACCAAAATCACTTTAAAATTTCAGAGGTAGTTCCTGATTTGCTCCAGTAGTCATTATAATTATAGCTTTGCTGTTGGTCTTCAAAAATGTTCTACCTAAGTAAACAAGCAATTCAAGCAACAATAATAAAACCAGCTCACAAATAAAGTAGCCCAGAAATATGTCTCAAAAGTTCTTATTTTTTTAAACTGCACTAAGTCATTTCCTCATTTCCCATTGCTCAGATGTCCTAGCCAGCCATAAAAGTGAAAGTATCCTCTGGCTACAAAATCCATCCATAGTTATGTCCTGAAAAGAAAATATGTGTACTAATTTTCTCATCATTAAGTCACTAATTATATTGAAAAAACTGCAACACATTGATTATTTTTTTTCTTTTGCCCTTGGGGAAAAGGTTTGTATATAATTATCACTTTCCTAATTTTTCACTTGCCCTTTTAATAATGAAAGAAATAATTTCATCTGTCTGCAAAATAGTATCGCAATGAGACAGGCTGGAGGAAATCTGAAACCCAGCAACGGTTCAGGGCTCTGGAGAAAACAAGCAATATCTATTCCTAACCTCTTATTGACCTATCACTGACCTTAGACAAACAAGTTAAACATTCAATTAGTAGAAAAGAAATGAACGTGCTATTTATTAATTTGGAAGAGAAAATGGAATGTTGTGCATATTAATTCACCTAATACGGCATGCAGCATCTGAACTTTTGTTAGATAAATCCCATCCAGTTTCAGATACTCAGCCCTAAGAGGCAACTTGGCAGCAAAATGTCTTACACACAGGTCTCTGAATATTTGCATTACATAGAGGAAATCTGGAATAAATTTCTCTATTTCAGTATGTCTTGAACCTTGTTTATTTATCACAGATTGAAGCTGCCTAACTCCTTGATATCTATTCATTTTAACTTGTTTTCCATCCCATATCTATCTTCCCATACTCCCTCACTCCCTGCTCTTTGCTTTGATCTTTAACTTCTATCTCTCTTCTGATTTACGTCTGTATTTACAAGCACCATCTTATAACCCCATTACAAAAAAGCCTCTTCAGCTCAACTGCCTATCGAGCTGCCTATCAAACTGCTCTCCTTCTGCCCTCAGTCACTGAGGAGATTGCCTTGCATCAACTGCTCCACATCTCCTTTGGGCCACATCCTCCCAGTGCAAGTGCCACCCGTGCTGCTTGTGCCTGTTTCTGTCCTATCTCTTATGACAGGCTGGTGCCCTTGTAGGGGCGATATGGACCGGATGGGTGGAGTGGACAACAGTGGCCATAAAACCTGGCTGTATCACTAGGCTTAAAGCATAGCAGCCAGTGGTTTGAAGCTGGTTAGCAGTACTATTCCGTGTTGGTTTGATGCTGTTTAACATCATCTGGAGCACGGGGCAGGGTGCATACTGCACCAGCCAAACTGGAGGGAGAGGGTAATATGTTGGAAAACAGGGCTGCCAGGTAGAGGGACTTCAGCCAGGTGGATGAATGGACTGACAAGGACCCTGTGAATTTCAACAAAGGCAAGTACAAAGTTTACCCCCTCCTCCTCTCTGTTGCAAGACTAGAAATATAATCTCAATGCATTCCATGCATACTGTAAAAAAAAAAAAAAAAAGCCTACACAAAATTTTCACTTCAAAGAGTGATACAGACTAAAACGTCTGTAACTGCCATGTAAGTCCCTCGGCATTCTAGCAGCAGTGTTTCACTACTGCTCATAAAATATGGATATTGCTGATTTGTTATTCTATTGTCTGACCTTGAGAATATCTGATCACCACCCATCCACACAGCCTGTACAGAAATCCTCTTCCAATCTGTTGTGCACTATTGAAGTTAAGAAGTTAAAGCCCAGCCTGGTTAATTAGATGTTAAGAAAGAATGGGGCATAGAAATCTAAACTCTATATAATTCATTTCTGGAGACAAAGAGGTCAAGTGTGCATTACTCTCACTTGAGAGCTTATACAGCTTTTCTGGGTATTTATTCAATACTGTTATTCTGAAGCTTCAATAGGTAGGCAGCAACATCCCATTTCGATGATATGCTAGGAACTGCAGGTAATTCTGGAATTGCACCACAATTTACATTAGACAAAAGACAGTTTTAACACAAATAGCTCTGTCCCTGTCCCACAGCTGAAATTCCAAGTACCTGTCAGCACAAAAGGGAAGCTGAATGAACAAAATACATTTCTTCCCTTGGCCTTCAAGTGGAACTAAAAAAATAATATAGTTAAAATATCTTTATCTCTTCTGTCTAATTAGTAGCTGGTATTTGAAATATCCCACTTGTTTTCACACAAACAAGATTCACTACAGGTAGACAAGACTTGGGGCCCCATTTCACAACACCTTCTCTGATTTAAATGTTCAAAAAGAGTTCAAGACCCACACTTACAAATTATAAACAAAAGTAGGACTGATTCTGCCAGTGTTTGGATTAAATCCAACATCCTATTCCATTAGTAAAAAGTGAGAAAGTATAGAGATCTGACTCCAAGAGGATAAATACATTCATGTACGGACATGAACATTTTTCACAACAAATGTGGAATCTTTTTACGATGACAGATGAATAATAAAATTTTGTTTGTTCTTTCATATTGTATATAGATGTTCTCTATATGTGTGATTGTGCATACTTCACTGCATCACCCTCTTATGAATACTGGGCTGTTTTGAAAAAGATGCATCTGCTTTTCTTAGCCATATATTGTTTTAACACCCAAGCTTTTTGTTCAGTTTTTTTAACTGCAGGACAGCATTTTTTCCAGACTCCCACAGTTGCATGTTTCCTTGTAATGTTTTGATATGCAGCCATTTATTTCATTGCTATGTTGCTAATTCATATTTCCCTTAGGAGGAAGGCCTGATGAGATTTTTGTGAGAATAGATTGTCTTAGCTAAATTTGTACTTTTCTCCAGAAGACAAAAAAGTACTGCAGGTGTTTTTGTGTATATGGTTCATGTTAAGTTCAGAAGTCGAGCGGTCTTGCCTTAAACTTAGAGACAATGCAGAAACCTGGTGGTTTACTCAACACTGTAATAGTATACACTAGCTGGAGAGTGAGTTTATAGACTGTCTGCAACAAAGGGCAGAAACATGGAACTTCAGGAGATCTGAATCTGGAACATTTCAGCTTGATATTTCATTTGTTTGTATAAATCACTATGTTGAGGATGGTTGAGCACTCCAGATAAAGCAACACTTAGAATATCACGTTCTGAAATCATGAGTAAGAGTAATCAAATTGTCTAAATAATGTGAAGCAGTTTTATTTGGTGCTCTCCTAAAGTAATTACAGTGTCTAGTTGGTAATTTTCTCAATGTAGTAACCTCATGAGCACCAGAAATCTTTTTTTCATAATAAAAGCACAAATGTAAGGATAACAAAAAGTATTTTAAACCAAAATCTATTTGCAAGAATATGTATATGCTGTCTGCATTAATACCTCTTATTTATTAGAAGATCTCCTACCTTTCACAAACAAAATTACAATATGGGAAAATAAGATGAAAGGAAGCAGGAAAGATGAAACTACTTTTGTCTCATGGCAAAATTGACTTCAATGAAAACGTATCTTTGTCTATGTAATATATAAAAACAAGGAATAAATAGAAAGTTCAGGTTTTCACAGCTTGGTTGTGAACAAAACATCTTGCATAGCCATGAAACTATACTGGAATAAGTACCACTGGGAAAATGAATAACAGGAACAAGTGATTGCAAGAGCACTAGAACTAATGAACCCTGGGGTGTTTTATATATTTAAACTGTGTGCTTGAATTCTCTGGTGTTTAATAAAGGCTTGCTTGTCTCAAGCCCTGTCTGCTTCAGCCTTTCCCTGCAAGGTGGCATTAAACAGGCTTCTTGACTACTCCCTGCCTGCATTCATGACATGCTTAGAACCTGCTACTTTTTAGAATGTTATTGTTTTATTAAATTTAGTTCGAGTTAGCCAAGGGGACAGACAACCTTCCTTACTCCTGCCCTAAACTCAGGGCAAGATGTTGTAAGACTTATTCCTTAAGAAGCAAGACTGAAAAAAATACCAGCAAGTGTCTTCCTGTTCTACCACAACTGAGAGAAGCTTCCATAAACATCTGCCCAAGTAATGCATTATCACCCTAAAAAACCTGCTTTAACATTCTTCTTTGTTGCAATGCTGACAAAAAGCCTGACAATGATTAGTTTGCTAGTGTCCTGAGACCACTGCTTATTTCACAGACCAAAAGTGTCTCATTTTTTCTTGTAGTTCTCAGTTTGTCTGTCTGTCCACTGTCTCATCTTGGTTGGATTTAGACTGCAAGCTCTTTGCTACAGAGACCACCCTTTTACACCATTTGTTTCTGCAGCAAGATCAAAATCATCTATATGTATGACCAAGATGCCAGAATACTGTATTCATCCAATTAATAGATAGTAATTATATTAATAAAATTACAATTGAGCAGGACACTCGTTAGTACTCATCACACTGACGTGCTATCATTGATAAGGGACTGCCAGTTGTTTTAATGCACTGAATGAGAAATTATTCATATGACAAATGAATCTGTCAAATGGCTTTACCAGCCTGCCCAAATGCTAACAGAGTGTTTATCCAAAGCAAACCACTGCCTAAAGTTGGCAGACTCATTATTTTTCATATTAATATGTGTACCAACTTGAGGGTTACTACTAAACTATTTTAGGCCTCCCTCTACAGATGGATTGATGATTGCACTTTGATTTATGGCTCATCACCAAGACATTATTCACAAGGCCTCGATAACTCATTTATATCGGTCAGCATGTGCATTTGACTTGACAGAATCATTATCCACATTATCACCAGAACTCACACATGGACCTCTGCCTGTGCTCTGGAATTGAGATTGGATTTGAAATCACCAAACACCATTCAATCCATTCCCCCTCAGAGCCACTCCGTGCTGCTTACATGGCACTGTAGTCACATAGTGTTTAATGCCCATCACATTCCTTTTTACACATCCAATCTATGAACAACACTAACCTTTTACATCTGTTCTACAATGCCTGATATTTGAGATGCAACATCTGTGTTTCAAGTGTCCAATGGTTGTAGTGGGTCTGTCTGAGCTGATTTTCCCCATACAGCCTTCATGCTGCAGTACTGGAAGCCAGAAGGTGTTGATAACACACACCCTTGTTATGACGGGGTGTGTGGGGGGGGCAAGATTTGGGAGGGGATACAACCCAGACAGCCGACCCGAGCTGGCCAATAGGATATTCCATACCATATGATGTCAGCTCAACTATAAAGGGAGGAGGACGGGGGGATTCTGGGAAGACATTTGTCCTCCAAGCAACCGTTCCGCGTCCTGGAGCCGCTTCCCGGGACAGGCCCGACACCGCCTGCGGATGGGCAGTAGAGAGTAACGGCTTTGCTGCTTTTGCTTCGCGCGCGGCCTTGCTTTCTCTGCTGCTTATTAAACTGCTTCTTATCATAACCCACGGGTTCTCCTTTTCCATCTTACTCTCTCCCCGCTTGCCTTGCTGACGGAGGTTTTGGTGGGGGGCGGGGGGAGTGATAGAGGGACTAGGGGTGGGCACCGGGCACCCAGCCAAGGTAAACCCACCACAATGGTAAAAGACAAAACCTTGACATTTTTAAGCTCTGCCATTGCACGTTTAAAATCCTATTGCACCTTCAGGCTAAATTGTATTTTTGCATTATTTTATGCAGACCACCATACTCTATGAACTCACACTTGGTCAAACCTTTCCAAATCAGAATAAAAACATCATTTCTGAAAACCAGATTTCTTACAATCCAGAAAAACTTGGGTTCTACTCTAGCTCATGAGGCTTTGTCTTCCACATTCATAAACTCCTCAAATAATTTAATACTGAAATGAAGAGAGAGCAGAAGAGGATGAATGTTGTCCCTCTTCTGCTATTTAACAGATTGCCTTATTGCTTTGGACCACAGGAAAGAACAAAGCATTATAAAGAGGGGCTCATAAGCATATACATTTCCCATTGCTGCATTTCGTCAGAGAGCCTAGTAAAGGTGATGTTCTCTTTAAGCAGTTAGCAGCAAGAAATAACTAGACAGACTTACTTCCCTTTAAGATGTTATTCACATTCTGTTATCAAGTTATTCAGTGCTTAAACAGAAATATAAACACAAAAGATGCAAGAGATCATATGAGAAATTATCTTCAGTCGAACAATTAATTCTAACGAATTCATTTGCACAACCAGGATGGTCACTTTTCTGTTGCTTTAGTCCTTCCTCCTGCTGCCTCTTTCAGTGATACAAAAAAATGAGAGGTGAGAGAGACCCAAGTTCATTATTTGTAATTCTGAATGCCACAAGATCATTTCCAAAATTCAGATTATCACATCATCACTTCAGCTTCTAGAAACTCATTTATTTCTGACCTGTTTTGCTATTTATGTAAGAAGATGAACACTGTTACCTTAGCTCCCACCACTGCTGTGTATCTCTGCATAATATATATTCAGTTTCAATTTATCATAAGCCCTAGGATTATAAAGATTTTGTTTCATGTGACAAGTTTTGCACCCATATATTTTTATTTGTTGTGCAAGTTAAACTATACAGGGACTTAACTAATTATACATACACTTTCCTGAAATAACCACAGCAACTGAACATATCCCACACTGAACCTATCCATCTCCTGAACATCATCTCCCACTAGATCTTCTTTCGGTGTGCAAATAAACTATGTATCATGTTAGTATACATTCTTAAAGTTCTAAGACAAAAAAAACATAAAAGCTACTTTTAATTTGCAGTCATACAGCTATCTAAACATTCATTCAAATATGTTTAAGAATCAGGATTTCCTCATGGCAATAGCTCAGTCTAACATAAAGACACATGAAAATTACAGCAATGGGATTTATAGAATGTCTGTGTTGTTATTTAGCCAGACATGCCCTATACTGAGTATAAGATGGTCTTGCCAGACATTATAAAGCAAAAAAAATTTCACACATGTCAAACATTGTTTACTTCCCTTATAAAGAGAAATTACTAATTAAGATTTAATATGTCTAACTATTCTAATTATTTTACTAGTGACTACTAGGAGAGTCCATCTAAAGCTATTAGGATTCAGAAGATTCATTCATCACAGGGCACTTCAGCAGCAACCTTCACACAAGACAAAGATCCTGCTCATTTTGGGGATATTGTAATCATGGAAAGTAATTGTTTTTTTCTAACAATGTTGATGTAAATAATCCTGACTATAACTGACTAGAGTAACTCTTTTTACTTTTTTTTTTTTGTGACATTCAAAACAGGCTCAGAAGCAAAACCCCTCATGATAATGATAAAAATTCCAATTCATGTGATTCTGTTTTTTACAGGAGTGAAAGGGTTTTCCCTTGCACAAGGTTATGCACTTATACCTGCAAAACCAAAGGAGAATTGTTTTCCAGCAGGCTAAGCCGTTAGGATGAAAGTCCCATCTTTTTAACAAGGTTGATCCCTAATCTCTATCACTGTATTGATTGAATAGGGTTGTCAGATTTACCCATATTCAGTGTAGTTGCATGACAGACAAAACAGAAGAGGAAGAAATCTATCCCAAACAAACAACACTTATTATGAAAAAAAAATAAAATCATCTGAAATTAAAAACTAAGTCACAGTATTTTTGGTTGTCCAGAGAGAGGTAGAAATCCTGAAAAGTTCATTTTAGTGACTAACAGGAAATGAAATGCCAGAATTGTCAAGTTAGTCTTTCTTAGTTCCCAGCTCGGCACTTCTCACCCTCAGGATATAAACTCAGGACCAATTTCTATGACAGGGTGATCTGCTAAAGAACTAGTATAGATGATAAAAATCGGGGAGTGGGAAAAAAACTGTCTTTTTGCATTTGTGTTTCAGCCTGAAGCCTCCCTATTATCTTAACACGATGCCAGTCTTTGAGAAACTGCCAGCTAGACTGGTTTGGTAATTAGCTGAAAAGATAAAGGCTAAGGGTCAATTAGCCTAGGAGGCAAAGGCTAATTGCACACTTGTCTTTGGGAGACCAGCTGGGAAAAGTTAGAGCCAATGGCCAGCCAGAACTGTTCCTCCAAAGTTTGAGAGGGGATTTAGGACAAAGAGGAGGAAGAAAGGAGTGGGAGTTATTGCTGGGTTTCTTTTTTCCTACCGGTAGAGGTAAGTTACACTGGGAGTTGAAAAAAGCATGACTCATCCTGAAGAATTATTTTAAAATGAAACAGAGCCACAGCTCAAACTAATCTTACAACAATTCCTTTCCCTGCCTGAGAAGACTGACTCCTGAATGCCTGAGGAGAGCTTCTACCCTCATAGAAGTGTTCTAATCATAATTTTTTCTACTTGAAGGGATTATAATCTTTCCACTTTTTCTTAGCAATCAAACATTTACTGGAGCAGAAATTATAAATTTCATTTCTTAGGTTAGAACTCCTACAATACACCCGCAAGATTCATTCTCTGGATCCAGACAAACCCAAGTGGTCCATGTAAAGTAGACCAGATTGTACTTGAGGAAGAATTAGCTAAAATACCATAGGGATGGGAAGCAGGTCCCAGAATTCTGCTTGTTCACTTATCATGAAATTGATACGGTGAAACCATTTCAACAGAAGTTTAACAGTACTGAAAGCCAATATTCTGTACTGTCTAGTAAGTTAAGCAATAAAAGCTGAAGAGCCCTAAATGCTGACTTGTTGGATTCTTCCCTTAATCTTGACCTCAGTATCTTTTACCATCTGAATTTATTTGGCAGGCTCAAGTAGTCTCAAGCTAAACAATACTTCATTTTTCTAGGAATTTGCTATTTAATACTCTTAAACTTATTTTGCCCCACTGTATTCCATAGACTATAGACTACTTTTCTGTAGTTTCTAAATGTTTAACTTGCCTGTCAGGACGCAGACGTCAGCAGAATGGTGGAGTTGCTTCCACAAGAACATGCTCTTCTATTGAGGATAACACTGTCTGCATGCCCAGGGGAGAGGGCATTATCAGATCAAAGTCTCTGCTTGGATTTCTGTTTTGTTTTGGTTGTTTTTTTAATAAGGCTTCACCTGCATCATTTTGCATCAAAACCGGGTCTCTCTTTTGATATCAGCAACACTGTTCCTTATCCTGTTAAAGAAGTAGAAGATAATTTAATAGGGAATCTTTGTCACCAAGATTTTCCCTGTACTGTGTGAAGAACAGATTATATATGTAGCTATTGCAGTATAAAATCAATAAGCTTCCATGTCTTCAGTTCTCTCGACTGAAACTTTTGACCAGTTCAAGATTATGCACAGTCAGAATCACAGAATGGTTGGGGTTGGAAGGGATCTCTGGAGTTAACACTAGGGAAGAAATGAACTGTAAGACATGCCAGGTTTCCCCTTCTCTTCTTTTACTGTATGATTAGCAAAGTTCAGTGCCTCCAAACTGGCATGAGGGTGTTTAATGTCAGAGCTTAATAATACAGCATACATTAAAAGTATAAATACAACATTTTTGCAGCTAAGAGAAAATATTTGCCCAAGACAAGTTAAAACTATATAGCCATATCATCCAGTGTTTTGTTGGATATAAAATGACCCTTTAAAGCCTTCTGACATTCTCCTCAAAGCTGAGGATTGAGGCTATGACCTTTTCAAAGCCTTCCAAAGAGCTTCACAATCAACCAACTCTTATAGAGAAAGTTTCATTAGAAGCCAAAGACTTTTTTGATAAACGTGGTTGCACAGTTGCCCTCACTCATGGAAAATGGGCAAAATCAGTTCTTGCTATTTGAAGAACAAGTAAGTTTTGATGCTGAATGAGTTCAGAAGACTTGTTTTGTAATTTGAATCCAAACTCCAACACAAGAAATTTTTATTAAATTCAAGGGGGGGAAAATTACTGTAAGGGGCCTGAGGAGTCTAAGGAGTGTCCATCCCTGGAGCTACTAAAATACGACTGGAGAAGCCCTGAGCAACCTTTTCTGATTGGACCCACTTTTAGTAAGAGTTGGATGAGGTGACCTCTAGAAGTCCCTATCAACCTATATTAAACCAACAGCTGAAGTTAGTATCCTTCTTCCTCTGTATTTGCAATGCTAGGAAGGAAAAGTCTACTCATAGCTGTTGAGCTGCTAAGGATGACTGAACTGCAGTAAAGGAATCTGTCAAAAATAGGATAGACAGGACAGGGTTGGATAGATGTGAAATCTGAAACTTGACACTACAGATGTCATCCGTCAAAAAAAGAGGGTTTTCCACCCAAGTAGAAATAAAACAGGGCGATGTGGTTTCTACTACATTCTAGTACAGATACATAGAAAGGCTATCAGCCTCCAGAGAAATGGGTAGCTCTGACTAGATGCTGTCACTCCCGATGTACCATCCTGTTTTTCCAATACTTACAGAATTCTTTTAATCACTAATAGCATAAGACCAGGAATAAGTTGCTATCACAGTGGAAGCAAAAGGGAACACAGGAAGGAAACTGAGTCCAAATTTCTATATGATGGATTTATTGCAGTGAAGTTTACAGTCATCTGCTGCTGAGGCCCCTCCTAAAGGTGTTAATTCATCTATTCTAAACACACAACAGATAGTTACTCACATCTAAGGTCATACTGCATCTTGTGGTTATTGAATAAGGAAAAGAACGTAGCATATGTTGCCAGTTAAATTAACATAGTCATTCTCCTATACCCAGGGATTTAAACTTCCTCCCTATGTTTATCACTAGTATTGGCTAAAGCATTTCCCAAAAGCAGAGCCCTACTATGGGTAAAAAGGGAACCAGACCATTTGAAACAAGAGCTGTGGAAGGTCTCAAGCACCAAATCTACAAAGTAGCTTCAATGCTTTAGAAGGCATTCCTGTGGGCTGCTTGCTTAAATATCAAAATAAACCAATTCTTAAGAAGAAATTAAACAATCCATTTGGTAACAGACAGCATTCAATGAATAAACTTATGCAATAGCACAGAAAATAATCTGGAAGATCATGATGTAAATATCAGTTCTCTCTCTGTTATTTTCTTTCGCTTTCTGAGATCTCTTCTCTCCTGAAGACTTTTCTTCATTCCTTACTAGACATGCAAAGCCTTAGATCCCTAGGCTTTAGCAGGGAAGCAACAGTCTCATTTTCCTGTTAAAAGTACCTTTTTTGGTTTTGTCAGCCCTTCAGTCCTGAAGATGCCAGACCAGAGCCATTTGTTTTTGCAGAAAACATCACTTGTGCCAGGGCAGAGCAGCCCAGCAGGCAGAGTGCTCAGTGCCTGCACACTAGTGGTGTTTCACAGCTGTGCTGCAGTGGTGCCACTGGTGGCAATGCCATTTCAGAATCTCCTGCTTTTATTCTCTATAGTTTTGTCAATTGAAGCAGCCCATTCCGCGCCATGATACTGAGTGTCAATTTACCTGGGTTGTTAGAAACCAGGCCAGCGCCCACCTCAGTGACATTTCTTGCACTAACATCCTAGAGAGGTGGCTTCTCCTCCTTACCTGATGGGTTGTCAACTTCCTTTTCCTCATGTAGGATATGTATCTAAAGCTTTTTCCTCATCATTTTTTAGAAGAAGTGCTTTTATCAACAGGACACTGTCATTAGTGGTACTAGCTATCTGTATCCAAGCGTAATTTCCCCAGGTAGGAAATATTTTCCAGCTGGGGACTGCTGGAATATGGCACATTACAGCTGCTTCTTGCACATCCAGAGGTCCTGATGTTGATGGTGGAAATAGATTACTATAGTGCTGCACCCACTGACAGGAACAGCATAGACTCAGGATAATACACATTCACTTCTTTTTATTGGCATTGCTAATTGTGAAAGGGAGTTGATTAAGCAGACAGTTTTGCTCTCTCTGTCAGTTCAACCCTCAATAAATCTAGAGAGAGTGGCAAAGCAAGCACCATTTCATGCACGTTATAATAATTTCACAACCACTGTCTTCTAGAAAGAGAATCGTGGCTATTCAGGGGAAGAAACAGTCACGGTAATTCTTGTTCAGTGAAATGGTTATGGAAAATCCAGCTACAAATGATCATTTTCACTCTGTGACTAGCTACATCAGTTTTGATGATAGCAGCCTGCCCATGGCTGGAGCAGACAGGGGCAGAGCCCTCAACTCTGCTCAGGCTTTCTGCTCACAAAGAGCTTTCAAGATTGATCACTTCCACAACAGAAAAATACCTGTCATATGAACATCTCAGAGATCTAACCAAAGAAAATCCCTGAAAAAGACATCTAATATGAAAACCTTTCTGTGAGGAAAGAATTTGAACACAGAGTGCTTCTGTGTTTATTAATAGGCCTTGTTTTATCTCCCTGTTTGAATAATCTCGTTTACATGTTTCAAAAATATTCTTTCAAGAAAGATTATAAGATGGGACTACTCCCATGGAGCACATTATCAGTCCTAGTGGGGTAAAACTTTGGAGACAAACAGCAGGGGTTCCATCAGAGGAAAAAAACAGTGCCTCAGTAGAAATCTGGTACATTGATCCCTATATCCTAGACTCTCAGACTGCCACTGAGAGCAGAAATACCCTCTTGCAGAGACTGACACAGAAGGGACTGAGAACTTCCCTTCACCTAAGTTTCCAGTACCCCAAATCAGCTTCTTTACAGTTGCATGCATATGTCTGTATTGCAGTCTGCACTTTAAATATACCCTAAAGGCAAATTTAATCTCTTTGATTTAGCTTTCCCTCAATAATTTAGTCACACACATCCTTACACAGCACATCCACTCACTCATACACATAAACAAACAATTGAAGGAATGAAAACCTATGAATTAATCAAGCTATTTCCCTGAAGACTCTGAAAGAAGAAAGCAAGAGAAGTTGTAAATGATATTTCTATTTGGGAAGCAGCTGGATTTTGTCACGATGGGGCCATCTAAACATATAAATATCTGAGATGAGATGGAAGGAGATGAAATGAAATGGATGGAAACATTTGTGCTGTCAGTAAGATGAAAGAATAAAGTTGTGGGTGTAACAGAAAATGATTCTTTACATTAGACCCATATCCTCAGCATCGTATTTAATATCCTTTTCACTAATCTGCCCAGAAACTATTCCTGCTATTCTCAGACTTGAACTTAAGCTTCTCTTTTTTATAGCAACAGTGCTATATAATAGCATATTAATGCATAATAAATGTATTACACCCAACAGCTAACTAATGTGGTTGACAGCAGCCCAAGGTGAAGCCAGTACCTGCATTTAATTTGTTATTTGACAGCACTGCCCACTTGAACATTAATATAGCTATTTACTGACCATCAAAATGGTTACATATATTTTAATTAGAAGCCCGTGGCTTCAAATTGTATTTATTAAAAAGACATTCATTTCTATTTTATATATGACCAATTTAGTTCCAGAATGAAGCTCTAGGCAGTTACTGCATTTAACCACAAGAGGATTCTGATTCTTTAACTCAGCCCTGTCTCATTTCCTCAATATCTCTAAATGGTTATTTTCTGCCCCCTACACTTTGAAATTGCAGGTACATGATGAATATTTAAAATGAGCAAACAGAGACTGAACTTGTTTTTCTAGTAAAGCATTTCCCAAAGAAAGAACAGTAATCATTTCAAATTACTCCCAGGAAGTTAAATTAAAAAAGAAGAAGAAAAAAAAAGTTCCCTGAGATTTTTTTCCAGACTGCAAAATTCACAAAATATCTCATAAAAAATAATATTGGGGAAAAAAAAATCCCAGAGCATTACAGCAGTTTTGTAAGTGATGGCAAGTGTGAAATAGACAGTTTATGGCATATGCTTTGGAGCTGGGAAAAAAACCTTTTTTGACCAAGGTAATTACAGATTTTTTAGCAACACAAACAGACACATGATCAGAAAGGCAGGTTTCTCTTTGTAGGCAGGTAGAAGACATCATTTCAAAAGCAACATCCAGATGGGGTATAAATTTGAGTGAGCCTTCTAAAGGAGCCCATATTGTGATGTCCACTGACCACCCCCTGTCTGATGTAGAAATATATTTACAAATGTTGTATTTAATTTCTGCTTGCAGAAAAATCAAAACATTTGGAATTTATCACCATTTATAAATAGACCTTCAAATATGTAGTCCAAGACTGTATTAGTTACTTGTTTATTGCTAAACAAAAAAGAGCCAAAATACTCTCACACTTCCATTAATTTTGTTCTGCTTCTACTGGACTAGAAGTGAGCAAGGTTAGAGTGCTCTGCATTTGAGTGTTTAGAAGTTTGATTATGGAAATAAGACAAAATGCTAATAATCACGAGGTAGGTTCAAACCTTTAAAAAAGATAACGTTCACTTATCTCTTTATTGTGCATGCCTCTTTTTATCTCTTCACAGTCCTTTCGCTCTGATCTGCAGAGGTGATCTTTTCACCCTGTTAAATCATCCTTATCAAGTCTCCTGAATGCAATAACCTCTTTGGCACATTACCTATCTTTTAGGATTTGTATTTAATATATTGTGTTCTTCTTTCTTTTTTTTCTTCATAGGAGGTTACTCCAGAGCTCAGAATTGCTGGATTACTGATTGATTTCACAATTACTTTGTGCTATGAGTTGTTTTCATCTATGTGACTGACTCTGTTGCAAAATGAACACAAAACATTCAAAAAGTAAAGAGAGATAAAATCTCTCTCTTTCTCTCTGCACATGTTATTTCAGATTGGAAAAACCTCAGCTTCCTAGACATTTTTTAAAAAACAGAAGAGAATTGAGCATGTAACAGATTCTCCATCAGACAAATGACCTTAAATTCTCTCTCTGTCCATCACCCATTTTGTTGCAGTGTTGTAAGACAACTTTTGCCCACTATCTGTGGAATTAAGGCTGTATGCGAAGCCCTACCAATAAGCTGTACTTTTATGAAGTAGAAAAACGATGCTAAAAACTGTAGTGGTGGTAGAGTACACCCTTGAAAAGTGACCCTTCCCCAACTGTGGTGTTGGGGTTTGATACGTGTGGTTATCAGAACAACATGTCCCCATTTTCATTAATGCCCAACCCGCTTTACAAGTCTTCTCTCCTCTTGATTTGATGCAGGTTTATAGAAACAGAAAATCTCACATTAGTCTGGGATTGGTATGGCAGGACTCCAGGAGAGCCGGGGGTGTGTCCAGTGTCTCATTACTCTCTGTCTCTGCACTGTTCATTATCAACAGAGGGCTGCTGTGGTGTTAGCGAGCGAAGGTCAGTGTGACTTCCCCTGATGAATACAGGAATCAATACCTCGCTGGGGGAGATGAAAAGTTGGTTCTGTGCAAAAACAAGATTTCAAACTGCAACTAGTTACACAAAATTGCTACTGAACATTTCCATCAGGAATATTTTAGTGTTATTTTTAAACACTTAATTGGCAGTTATGACATTAAAAACATCAAAGTGTTTTTTATTTGGATTCTTACACAGGTGAAAAATAGGTACTGGCTTTTAACAAAAAATTTCTTTTCACCAGAAACTTGATTGTATTTTCAAACTATTAGCATGAAACAGCTAAAATTAGCAGTATAGAACCAGCAGAGCAATATATCTAGCTATACTTTCTTAAACATATATACATTTCTATATTGATACACATATAGGCAGATCTTTGTCTAAGTGCACTCTTTATCCTTCAAACTCTTACACCTATATTGAATTTTAAGAAGGTAACGAGACTCTATGTCTTTCCAAGATCATCGTATAAAATGTTTAAATAGAGATGACTGACAAAGAAAGGGAAAGTGAGCTGGCTGATATTCAGCATGTTATCCTCTGAAACTGCTTCTGTAGTGCTTTCTTTCCATTTCCACTCACATATTCTTATACCCTCATTACTCAATCTATGTTCAGCTTGTCCACTTACCAACCCTTAATTTCTACAGTACCATCATTTCTCAACCATCAGTTGTTTAACAGTAGACCTGCCTGCTGCTCAGGATCTCTCTGTAATTTTTACCTATTTTCTAATGAAACACAATCACTATCCTTCCCTTCTTTATAGGACTGATTTTGGACTATATAGTATCATTTTAAAGACTTGATTTCAGTTGAGCATCTGTCTTTACAAGAGCACTATCCCAGCAGACTAATTAGTTTCCAGTTAAAAAAAAGACATTTAATAATACACTGCACAAAATCTCCCAATACGGTGTGACTGGCACAGGCTCCTAGTGAGTGAATTAAAGCTGCTCTTTATAGAGCAAGGACTCACCACAGCTTTGCAAGGACGAAACCCTCCACTGGAGGGAACCAGTTCTGTGCTTGTGATAGTAAATCTACGCCATACTTTTAGGCCACTATAATTCCTATTGTGATTGACATCTACAAAAATCACACAGTAAATTTAGCTGTAGAGAATTAAGGATCATTTTAGTACAAAGCCAGGTTCATTGTAGATGGCTCAAGTAAAGAGTTAACTGAAAAATCAGGTATACAAAATAACTGCTATAAAAGCATTTTTGTTACTACCTCTAGTTCCCAAATTTAAGAAAGCTTGCAAATAACCCAACAACAACAACAAAACAAGCAAGCAACAACAAAAACAAACAAACACAAAATGTTTATTAAAAAACAGAAGGTATGAAAAAAATCACACGTTTGGGTGGAAAAAGAAGAGGGATACTGGGAATTAAAAAAACCCAGAACTGTTCATACTTGAACTACTTTTCTGTATTAAATTTGTTCACTCCCACAAGCAAAATGGGGACTCTACACTCGAAGATCTAAATGGTCACAATCTTTGCACACACAAACATGCACTCCAGAACCCTCCAGCCCCCCAGGCCCATTTCCAGGAACAGGACGTGCCCCACAGCACAGGTTAAGGCACTTCCCAGCTGGGATGCAGCAGCTCTGGTTCAGGGGAGCACTAGTCCTGGCCCATGAACACGCTGCCTTCCATCGCCCACTCGCCACTGATAACAGCCAAATGTTTAGGAACTCTCTAAAACTATAAGCTGCTTGGTGTAGATTTAATTGGTCCTTCTATGCACTGGAGAGACTGTGCTCCCACCACAGCTTCATAATGGCACCAAAATGAACGTGATATCTGAGATCTGGCCCCATGTATGGAATACAAAACCAGGAGAGAAGCCAAAACTCACACACTTAAACCATATGAATAGTCTCATTGACTTCAATAAATATACAGGCATGAAAAGAAATACTAAGAATTTGGCTCAGTAAGTGGAATTTCCATCCAATATATTAGACTTCCCTGTTCTTTTAAAATAAGAAAGCACTTTGGATTTCCTTAGTATTTATGATAATATAAGCAAAGGCTCAACAGCTCACCAGAAGGAATGAATTCTTTACCTCCACAATGCTATAACTGGTGCTTTTTTAATTCATAGACAAGCTTCCTATGTGAATAATTAATAGCATTAAGAAATAGAATTGTGGTATTTTTACCATTTTTGTATCATGTTCTACAGTGAACTGTAGGGTGGTAATACAAGAATAATTTGGAGATAAATTAGCATAATAATTAGAAGCCTAGAAGTCTTTATAGTGTTTTTAATATTTATGCTTGATAAATATTGCTCTATTTGTCAGTTTATGCAGTATAAAGTGAAACTTAATGTAAGAAGGTTATTAGCATAAAATTAGCATAATGAGTAAAAAGCAAAACACAAAGGTAATCAAAAATAACAGAGGTTGTTTCCTCTTGCCTCTCTCAAAGGACATACTTTACACCCAAAAATCTGTGTTATGGAAAACAAATTTCATTTAAATTAATTATGAGGTTCTATTATAGATGTGAAAAATGGATATCTTTTAACAGCTCTTCCAGAAACTGCTTTTTTGTCTCCTTCAAACTTCTTCCACACAGTTTAGCCACTCAAAGAATGAGATCATTTTGGTCATATTGCTTAGGAAAAAAAGAATTTTAAGAAAGGACATTTGTCCAATGTAGCAAGACCATTCAGCTCTGAATTAAGAATGACATGAAAGAGTTACCAAAGAGACTGCAGATTCATACCTTTAGATACTAAGAAAAAATGGCAAACAGCAATAGGAGAATGACAGTTTTACCTGTACCGAGAGATCTATCAGTCAAATAATTACTTTAGAACTTCTAAAGTTTTAGAAGAACATAACATTTGAAGCCTGAAGTTGCAGGCTTCCAGCTTCATGAAGCCAAACTGTGATACGAGATACCTGACACTTATTTTTGCTGATTTGTGCAGCTTCCTAGTGATATTCAAATCTCTCTTTTCAATCTCCTTTGGCTACAGTTTCCAAAAGTTTGTCCTGTACTAGTGAAGCCCATGGCTTTATAACCACCTCTTTGATACAAAGGCAAAGACTTAGCACAGATGAGAGCTGCTAGAGGTGAGAATGGAAAGACTTCAAAGCATTCCTTAAGCTCCTCTAAGATGACCTGCATCAGGTGAACAAGGGAAAACCTTATGGGGCTGGTTAAACCTGGCTAAAACAGGCTTCAAAACTAGGAAAGCATTACTTCTTGGGAATAAATGTAAGAAGCAGTTAAGATTCCTTCTGATATCAGAAGCTGAAACAACAGCCAACATCTATCCAGAATATATATTAATACTCAGAATTAAGGCCTGAGAATGGAAGAGCATCACTTGGGTTGGTTTTGAGAAGATTTGTCTATGAAAGACAAAAGAAGGAGGAAGCTGAGCACACAGACATTTAATTTCCCAAGGGATACAGGTTGCTTGAACCCACTCTAGTGTCACTCCTCAGCCCTGCCTAGCAAGTTAGAAAACATGGAATAATCCATGGGAATCACTCCAGCAGCTCTGTGGTGTCTGGAGATTTCTCACAGCATTCTGGCAATTTCTCCACCTTTTTGATGCCTTATGAAAAAACTGATAGGAACACATGCCTGTGCAAAGCCCTGTTCTGGGGATGTGTATCCACTTACTACACATCAACTGCACGTGCAAAAGACCACAAAGTGCAAAGCAAGAAACTCACGTTTGAACACCCCATGACTTCAGCCTCTACATTATCATCCACAACTCAACCCTCCTTCTTGCTTAAAAAGAGCAACAAGCACAACCACTCACCTACAGCTGAAAAGCCAGAAGCCTCAATCTCCAGTGATGAGAACACAGGTATAACAAGTGAATTTGATCACATGAAATTTTTTTCCAAGTGAAAAAAATTATCACATTCTTGACATTTCTGTTGCAGTTGGTATAAGGAGTCCAGGTCCTAAAGTCACTCAGAAAGCCATATCTCCTTGGCAACGTATACAGTGAAACACAGCTTGGAATTATTGTTTTTTTCTAATATTACTATTTTTATGGTACTCACTGTAGTATTAGTCATCAGAAGGCAATTCTTAGTTTACACTGAAAATTTATGATCCTTTTCATTCCACCAGTATTTGTAAGATATACTAATTACCAATGTAAGGATTTGTGGAAGAGATCAGGAAATAATAGAAATAAGCCTTTTAACAGCCACAGTAATTATGCAGACACAACAGATGCTAATAACAATTTTCATTTCTGTGGAAAAATGATTAAGATTTAAAAGTACAATAACAAAGAGGCGTAAGAAGAGTACAAGGGGGTGTAGATGACATGAGACAATGTATGTGTGATCACAATTGCTAATTTAAAAAGAACTTTCACACTGGAATAATCTCAAAACCATCTCCTCCACAGCAATCTGTTTGCCTTCCATGCTATTTTCCCGCTTCCTGCTACCCTGGTTCAGCTATTTACCACTTCTGTTTTCTGTCATAGGCAAAATGTCAGACCAGGTGTAAAAACAGATTCTTAAATATCTGCTTACTAATAATTCTCCCACATCCCTTTCTGAATACTTTAAGTAATTGCCTCTAGCATTCTGGTAAACTCAAGTAATTGCATGTGAATTTTTTTTAACAGCTTCATAGGGGCAGGGTGTTGTTTTTCACCAAACCACCCTGCGGCGCGTGAAGCTTCAGTGCAGAAGTGGTCATGTGTCAGTAATACCTAAGTAGACTCCTATGAAAATACACATACACAGAACAGGAGACAAGTCTTCAAATTACCACCAAGCTCAGTCTTTCATATAATGACCACCAAGCTCAGTCTTTCATATAATGAGTGGTGGAATTAAAGTTCATAGCTCCACTTGTGTTAGTGGCAGACTTCCTGTTAAGTCCAAAAAATTGTTCATTAAGATAATTAAAGTTATGGGCCATCTCACCCATCAATCAGTCTTTCTTCTGAGCACTTAACAGTTATTGCCGAATAGACTCTGAAATAACCCATTAACTCAGCACAGGTTTGCCAGAAATTATAGGTGCTTTGAGATCACCAGGAATGAAAGGTGGCATATAAATCAAAGGCATTGTCATCATTTGATGCTCCTAAAGTCTGCAATGAAGTTACCTTAATCATTAAGGGCAGGTATAGCAGCCATTTGCATTGGAAGTTGGGACTACAATTTATTTCCAAGATCAAAAAGGGAGGTGAACTGGCTGGTGAGGTGATGAATCTGATATTACAGCAGAGATCCTGGCAAGGGATCCCAGAGACAGAAGTATTATGTAGCTGTCATTCAGAACAAAGAAGAGAGTAATAGAACTGTTAAAGATATTTTCAAATCAAACCATTTCTTCCCCAAATGCCCACATAAAAAATAGTGTAGCAAATTCCACTGCACTGTGGAAGGAAGATTTGCCCCTTATGCATGTAATATTTTTTGAGAATGACACACACCTCCACTTCACACTATAAGTCACAGGAGCTACTGAAAGAAAAATGTATCATTCAACAAGGTATTTAAGTGTGCTGGGTGTTTTGTCAATTGTTTAATGAAACAGTGGGTATTGCAGGCATGACAGCATACAAGAGATAGCTTTAAAACAGGCACTGCCAGCAATGTGCCTATGGTAGTTTTGAATTTAGTATGAACTAGTCTCTTGATAATTTTTTCAGTTTCTGAGTTGAAATTTGCAACTGGAGGGAATTCTTTTCATCACAGCTGTCCTGGTAATGAGGACAAGGTTCTCCTGCACAAAGTTGATTTGAATAGAGACGTACAAGCAATGTCACAATCCAGCTGCCACCTCATGGTAAAATTTCACAACAATTTAAAGACTGCTGTGTTCAGTCATACCTGCTTGTGGACTAACCCTGGGAGGGCAGATCAAGTCCCGAGTGCTCTCAGATTGCTACTTTCCCACCATCTAGTGGCTGAAGAGTTACAAATAATAAAAACTCTTTAACAGTCCTGTACCTCATGGAGATTTTTTTAATTATTTTTCTGTATTAGTAAGGGTCCTTGATTTTTATAGAAAGAATCAAGCAAGGCTACTTCACAGCTGCCATTTTTTGCTTTAGCATCTAACTTTTCATGTTAAAAGAAAATTCTTACTCCTAACATAACATTTACAGTAGGTAGAACCCCAGAATAAACCCTTGCGGAAGTATTTGCCAGCAACATAAAAAAAAAAGCTTACCCCCAATGGGGGACCAGCCTCAACAACTTATAATATTTAAATTAAGGAATTGGTATCCAAATCACTGCTGACTGTTACAACCTAAGAAAGAACGAACGCCGCAACAGGCAGATCATATTGGAAATATCCTAGTTTGACAAGACTTTGGGAGAGGTTAAGGCAGGTTTGAGAGTGAGTCACTATCTGCTGGGGCCTCCTCTGCTCTGGGACAACATTTGGACACACAGAGGTAAGCTGAAAGCTGTGGTTTTCTGCACTGTTTCCTGTTAATATATCCAGAGATATTTATGGAATTAAAAGTTCAATCACTGCTCAGTACTTTGAGAAATGTTTTCTAGAGATGTCAAAAAGGATGCTTTTAACTTATGGCAAATGCTCGCTTTATATATATCCTTCAAATAAGTGCCCTAAATCTGTTCTGTGAGCATATACAAAGATTAGATATTAGCATTTCTGGTATTTACTGAGATTAATTTGGAGAATGTTTACAGAAAGCAATGAAAAATAAGACTGATCTAGTTTTCTGTTGTTCTCTGGCAAACTTAGCAAGAACAACACATGAAATGTTTGGTCATAATCTTTTCTATGACAGATTTTTGCGGGAGTTCAAAAGTACAAAAAAAAAACCTGTTGTTTTTCAAAATGTTTCAGTAGTTTGTAATGTAAGAAACAACCAATGTGAGTAAATATTGCCTTTCTTTGGTATTTCCAAGTAAACAGCATCAAACTATTAGCTCTCAGCTGCATCCTGGTGGTCAAAGAAGCAATGAGAGAACACATTTTTCATGGGTCATCTCAGCTAGAAAGGCTAACGCTACCTAAGTGCTCACCCCAAGAAAAGTTACTGGATGCCTGAGACTGCTTAAGAAGCCAGAATGTTATTAAGAAGCTAGACCCCACCTGGAGACCTGTGTTCAGCTCTGGGACCTTCAACATAAGACAGACATGAATTTGTTGGAGCAGGTCCAGAGGAGGGAGACCAAGATGATCAGGGGGCTGGAACACTGCTCCTTGAAGGCAGGCTGAGAGAGTTGGGTTTGTTCAGCCTGGAGAGATGAAGGTTCTGGGGAGATCCTTTTGCAGCCTCCCAGTACCTAAAGGGGGCTAACAAGAAAGGTAGAGAGGGACCTTTTACAAGGACATGTAGTGATAGGACAAAGGGTAATGGCTTTAAACTGAAAGACAGTAGATTTAGATTGGATGTAAGAAATAAATTCTTCACTATGAGGATGATGAGGCAATGAACAGGTTGCCCAGAGAAGTTGTGGATGTCCCACCCCTGGGAGTGTTCAAAACCAGGATGGATGGGACTTCGAGCAACCTGGTCCAGTGGAAGGTGTCCTTGCCTATAGCAGGGAGTTTGGAACGAGTTGATCATTAAGGTCCCTTCTAACCAAAACCATTCTATAAATACATGCCCTCTACTATATATATGCTACCTGTGTTAGAAAAAAAAGGCCTTTAAATTGGTTTTAAAGCTCTCCAGTTCTTCTTGTAGGATAAAATTATTTAACCCCCTTAACAGTAAAAAAGCAAAAGTTTTACTAGCCCTTCAGGATACATCTGCATCTCCCATCTAAAGCATAACAAAATTGCAAAATTGTATAGTGCTGTTCAAACACATATCCCACCAGTATGGGGAAAACTTTGGATAACTCCGTTTTAAGTATATTCCTCCAACAGCCACCAATACATATGTACTCTGGACATAATATTCAAGTTCAAAAGTAACACAAGATCCTCCTTTTCTACTTGAATGTAGAGGAGTATTTAAGGGTATACACCAAACGCCATTCTTAGGAGTTCGAGCTGCTATAAATTCCCTCAGTAAAGACTATTTCCTGTGGTCAAAGATAATATTGAAAAGCTACAATTAGATATCTATTTGTCCATTTCTCCCACAGATTTTTTCCAAATCTATAGCCAAACTTGTCCGCTTTGCCAATGGAATCACTTGTACTTTTAATTTTCTACTTCAGAATTCTCAAAACAACAGTAGCTACAAAAAATATATTGATTCTCAGCTCCTCCTGCTGTTCTTCCCATCTATGACACTTCCATTTACTTCAATCTGTATTTTTCTTTCACTGCCATACTCTATGCTAACATTTTTTTTGGCAGCGGTTTTGATGTAAACCCCAGTCTAAAAGTAAGAATTGGGCAAGGAAACACATCAACTTTCTTATAGAGACAAGGGAAGAAAAGGACATCCAAAGAGGGCTCTTGATTTAGGGTGATAAGGGCCGTGTTTAGTACTATTTTGATTTATTTACAATAAAAGATTTTCAGCATTCTCCTCCAATAGCTATGGGGATATGAGGAAAAGGAACATCAGAAATTATTGCAAATTAAATATTAAGGTAATCTCCTATGGACAGATCTTGGTATCTTACACATTGTGTATCGTAACGTGAACACCTCTTACAGTAAAAATAGCTCAGGATATCAAACCCTTCTGTAGCTGTAAACCGACACAGAGATATAACTGAAACACTCCCACAAAACTATTGAAAAATCATAGAAAGAACAGATCAGTTCTGAGGTACCTCTTGAGAACTAGCCTACATAAATATTATTTTTTTTTACCGCTTTCTGCTGTGTATTTGTTTCTTTCTTTCCAGAGTTTTGGCATTAACGGGCAATGCACAGCAGGAAGCTGCAGACCTCAGGGGGGTTACTGCAACTTCAGCACAGTGATGGTGGGTGAAGAAGGGATCATCGGGTGTGCACCGATGGCAGCTCAGTACCCGGCAACTGCTCAACACGCCTCGGGACTGCGGCCACGCTCCACAACAGTCCAGTTACATTTTCACTCTGACTATTCCAAGGTAAGCGTGAGGTGGCTTCTTTCCAAAAGCCAAAAATCCACACTGGTACTAAAGGAGGGACCATCTTTCATTAAATATGCAGAAAATTATCGTAAAGCTTGTAGACTGTTTGCTTTCCCTTGCCAATCCCAAGCAAAAGATACTGGTAGCTTTGTCACAGAGGCTGAGAAAAAACAGAATATGATCTAGAACCATCAAATACCAAAAATTCACAAACTACACCAAGGTGAGTATCCACAACAAAGAAAATTCTAGTCTGGGAAGCTGCCCCGTGACTCACCGCCCCGTCTCCGCTCCCTCTCCAGGTTTTCTAAACAGCAAATGCTCATTATGAACGGCTCTTCTAACTCATGTTCTTGTCAGCAGACGAGGAATTATTCAGCAGTATTCCCTGATTTTAAATAATGAATAAAGAACCCAGCAAGTTGTTACAGATAGTTCATAAACAAAAAAGTGGCAGAGCTCATTTAATAAATTATTCATTCTGAATTATTTTGCTAAATCTAATATACAGTACCTATACATATGGGAGGGAAAGAGAGAACATTAACAGCTTTTAGACATATTTTAGAAATGTTCATGTCAATTGTATATAATTTCCAAGGTTAATGGCTTTTTGATACATAATAATGGAACTCCCATTTATTGTACATATCCTAGTTGCAAAACCTGTTTCATTTGCATAATCACAAATTGCAGTTGAGCAATCCTCAGCATGTGGTTATTCATTTGATGAAAATGTAAATTTCAATTTTATTTTGTTCAATTGCATACACACTGCATTTACTGAATATGAGAAAAAGCATTTTAATTTAACCAAGGAATTCAGTTCATTACAACCTACTAAGAACATTGAGTAGCCCAGAATTTGGTAGCAAAATGCATTTTAAAGCAATGATTTACAATTAACTTATCTTTTTATGTTTTAACACCTAAAAAACATACTGTATTTATTTACATGCAAATAAATTCCTTTTAGAATGTAAGACTGCTCCGCCATTCTACATACAAATTTAGTGCAGTAACACTCAAAAGAAAGGCACTCAGTTAAAATAAATTAATTAAAGGGAGATATTTCAAGCTAACATTGAGTGAAATTTTGGCGAAAAAAAAATTATTTCTTGTGCTTAAGACCTAAAAGAGACTCTGGTGTAAAAAATGAATACTCAGATCAACTGATCTGTTTACACAAGCTGAGAATCTAGGCCTGGCTCTGTTGGAAGAGTAGATAACTATATGTCTTTTTACTTGTAAATTGGAAATGTTACATAGAAGACCTCCTGAGAGATAACCATCATAAACTACCTTGTTAAAGTCCTGCATACAAACCTGGTTCAAGAGCCTGAAATTACCTCTTCTGAAGTCGAGAAATTTTGCAGATACAGAGAAACATGGAGGAAATGAAACTTGTGTCCAGTCCCCTTTAGTGACAAGTCTCTATTACTGGTATTAGTGCTCATCACTGTGACTGAGCCAGCAAAGTGACTCTCATCACACAGTTAATGAGAACTCACTCACCATCAGAGCGTGGGTATTTCCAAGCTAGCAATGACAGCAACAGGTGGAGACTGTGATCCTCAAAGGGACCATTTAGTTCACCAAAATTAATTTGCTCTGACATTATAACTACTACTTCTAATTAAGCCAAGTTCATGATCTTTATAGAAGAGAAGTAAGCTCAGAAAGATGAACAAGTCCAAACGTTTTGAGATAATATAAGTAAAATTTCTACTGAAGCAAGTTTGGACTTAATTAAAAATGTATCTGATAATCACAGTAATGGGCCTTACTTTAATAAATAATTTTTATTGCATATCTTGCAAAGATTAACCTGGATTCCATTTCTCTTCAGAGGTATCACAAGTATAAGTAATTAAACTTTACAAATTGACAAAATCTAGCATTATAATTCCATGTTTGCTTTGCTTCCTCCAACTATTCTCTCTCCTTCTCCAAAAAACAAGTGTGCTCCTCTGCATTGCTTAGCTGCAGGTATCACTTTCTTCTGACTTTAGAATAGATTACCTCTAGAAACAACCTGACATCAGCCAAAGACACGTAGACATACTCCTGCTTTGCACCCAGAAATTCTGACTGTATGGGAAAAGGAGACTGGAACACTTGTCCGTGATATTTTGATGTCCCACAGCTTAGTCAGGTAAATAACTGGAACATCTAGAAATACCAGAAACATTTAGTGCACATGCATAGATCCACTCGATAATGATAAAGGTCACTCAGTGCACGTGCAGTAAACTCATCACACACAGGACTTGATGTAACACAGCATATGTTCAAAGCTTTCTGGGCACACAGGATCTGCTCCATCTGTGCCACTCGTGTGTCCAACACAGCAGAAAAATGTTGGACTTCCTATGCATGCTTTGCTAACCAAAGGTCATCACAAAACTACAACATTACAAGGCAACTGTAGCCTTTGTTATAGCTGGTCTGATAACGTCTGATATGAATGAGCTAAGATACTTGGACTACAGCACATGCTACAAGCCAATACTCATAACAGGACCAAGTGTCCCTGCCAACTGCTAGAATAGCTGGCTTGGACAAATGAAAAACATTCAGAAAAAAGGAGAGTGAAATATGTACTTTGTTATGCTTTTGCTCCAGAACTGAGGAGATTCACAGTCATAAAATCTTGTGCTAGCTTGCGGTTTGCTTTGGGCAACTCATTGCTGCATTTCATTTTCCTGACCTATCTCATAAAATCCTGAGGTATATTTTGGGCAAAACCAATGGATTTTGATGACTGCTATACAATACAAATATTGATTACATATAATGTCCTGGTAGAAAAAGCATCTCCTTTTTTCTGAGAAGTGATAGTTCTGAGCAGAATGCAATCAATTTAGAAAGTCAAAATCATGACTGAACTCTACAGTATCTTTATATATGTGTATACATACAAATGCACATATAATTAGCTAAAGGATCCAAAATCCTAACCTACTATGTAGTACGGTGAGTTCTTTTATTTTCTAATCACCTAAAGTAAACTGAGAACAGACACTAGATATGCAATGGGCAAATTTCTAGAAGAGGGATCCCTGCTAGATAAGAGAGAGCTGAGCAGCTCAGCCAGCTGGCATTTCTCTCAAAGGATCTGGCAATGTACCTACACTAGCTAATTTTCATGGCCCTGGTTGAGGTCTTTGCTGGTCGTTCTCCAGGCTGCTGTGCTAAGCCTCCCACTAGACTGCAGGGCTCCCCTCCATCAACACTGGCCCAGGCTCTCAAAGCCATGGCACACTTTTGGACGGTCTCCTTTCAGAAGCAGAGCCATGCTTTGTCAAGAACTTAATGCCTTGAGATCAAGTTGGCAGTAGCACCAAGGTAAGCAGGTAAACTGAGTGGCACCTAAAAATAGAGTGATTTTCTATGTGCTTTACACTGCATTATCCTACAGAGAGTCGAATTGCTTTATTTCACAGAGAACAGTAAGGTGAAACAAGGAGAATACTTCATAAAACCTAATAACCTATCACTTTGGAGGATGGCACTATTTGGCTGATCAAATTAAGAGCTCGGAATTCGGCTCTTTATGTTCTAACACTAAACATCTCCTTTTTTGATTAAGACAGTTCAATTAATTTGTATTGTCCCAGTTTCTCTTATGTATGAAATGACAGTATTATTTTTCTGGACAAAATGGCACAACATAAAATGCAGACTAAAGAGAAAATGAGAACTATATAAAAATAATGTAACATTGTTGATGTCAATGCCAAGAATGGAACAAACAAAAATAATTCTCCTGGTGTTTGCATTAGCAGCTTCAACTATCACGAGGGGATTAAACAACATACTGTAGGAGTAATTCAACCAGTGGTTCAACAACTTAATTGAGGAAACATGTTTAATGCTTAAGTTTTTCCATCTCATGAAGTGCATAGACATTTCCAAGCCAGCAAAGCCTCCCACATGCCCAGCTGAGAAGTCTTGGTGCTATCTCCATCGGCTCCTGCTGGACCACACCCTTGCACACTGTGCCCCGAGGGCAGCGCTGTTGCTCCATATGTCCCTGGGTTTAAGCCATCCTGCTTGTTTGCATGGCTCTATTTTTATCAAATCTGTGTTTTGATGTACTGCATGATAATGATATTAAAACAAAAGAAACCTCTGACCATTAATTGCTGCATTTCTGGCAAACCTGACTAGAAAATTCAGTGTGTGCAGCTATAGCTGCAAACTGAGAGCTACCCAATGAAACAAGATGTAATCGCTTGGGTGAAAAAGGAGGCAGCAGTCTCAGGTAAGATCATCATGAAATGCTTCAGCATTTATACACATAGTATACTCCCAGTGAAGTTCTGTCATTGTACTTTCAAATGACCAGGGATTCTCTTTAATTATGTACATAAATAATGGTTAGTAATCCTTTTCTTATACTCCATTACTGTTATTTCTTTGTTTATTTATAAATGATTTGTCAGGTTCATTCTGGAAACAAAAGGGATGGTCCCTTCTCCAGGAAGTTTAGAAACTAAGCAAGACAGAAATAGGAAATGGACAGAAACACTATTCTAGTTTTACTGGTTTGAGTCCAAATCTAATAGAAAGGAGGACCAGGGTATAAAATTTGTTCCAAATTGAAAGGCAGTTACTCAGTCGGTACAAAATGCAGCTGTTCCAAGTGACCAGATCCAACTGATGATATAGCTCTGAATTTTCATATATCCTATCAAATGCTGTCAGCAAATTCATTAAACTAAAAAAAAACCCTGAAAAAAAAATAGTAAATTATCAGTGAAATAAAATAGAATACTAAATCCCATACTGTATATGACCTTAACATTTTTATCCTTGAGCACAAAGTCACCAATTCTGCCACTAACAGCAGTTCTAACTTCCGCCCTGCAAAGCTCTCAAAACGTTCTAGGCTGACACAGTCCTTGCTAACCATGTCTTGAAATACCACAGATATAAATTTCTGCTACGCTCAGAAATAAATCTAAAAGCTTGTTTAAAATAAGAATTAAATTACCAAAACAAGCCTACTTTTTACATTTAATAAAAAGTATTCCACTGGTTATTACCTCAAAGAATTTTTATACCACAGGACTACGATGGTAGTACGATCACAATCCAGCATTAGTTACAAGGCAAGCAGTGCAATTATTCAAATGTGACCTATTTTTTTCCTAGAGATAGTTTTTCAATTTTGAATTCTGCCTTTATTGAAATGAGAATGAACTTTGTATAAGATTTTAAGATAATGTGCTAGGTAGGACCATGGAGACAAACACATTCCCTACAGCAGCTCACATTTCTTGCTGTTACAGCACATAAAACACAGCTAACCTTTATCGGCAAACCTGGGACGTTTGGAAAACCTGGGATCCTTTAAATCTTTCATCCCTGAAGGAAGACAATACAGCAAATCTGGTTATGTAGCCCAGAAGCTCCAGCCAGAAAAAGAGAAAAAGAAAAAGGTAATAGAAGATGCAACCAGCAGAATAATTTTAATGAAGTTGTTTCACCTTTACCCTAATGTGAAAATGTGAGGCTCTTGAATAACCATCTGGATTTACATACTGTGAGTCAGAATATAATTACATGACCTATTCACAGCTTCAGCACCTAATCAATTGCAACATTCTCATGAATCACACACTTCAAGCCACACTCATCTCAGTTGCTAAAGCAGCTTCACTAGGTGGCACAGACAATCGAGGGTAGACAAGGTAAACTTCATGTTTAGGTTAAGACTGCAGGAGAATCTTTCACTGTGACTCAGTCCAAAATCTTCATTAATAAGGCACTTAAATTCAGTCTTGTAATAGTGGAATATAAATGGTACTTAAATTCTTTAGTGCCTTCCCCCCACATAAGGATTCCAAGGCACCCTCACATAAAAAACCCCACATTCATTACTCATGCATTATAAAGAACCCTTTTAAGAGACTTGGACCTTATCAGTACCAAGTATAAGAAGTAGTGACTCTCATACTTGAGAAATGCAAAATCTAAAGAGTTGTATACAAGAGGACTTTTGGGGAAGTCATCATTCAAGACATTCCAAGTTAAAACAGAAACGGATATTCATTATCTATGAGAAAAGGCCAAATCAATGCATTTATAACAATTTTTGTATGAGCTCATGTCAGAGACCTGATTTCAGAACTACTGTGCTCCAAAAACAGAGGATAAGTAAAGCTTCCAGTCAAAGAAATATGATTGAAGAGAAATTTATGCAAGGGTCATTTGGCAGGCATTAAAATAAGCTTACAGACAGATTCACAATACTTACTATAGGCAGCAAAGTTATATATTCCAAGAGCTAAAAATCAGGCTCCTGGCCCCAGCTGAAGTCACATGTTTCTATTCCCTTGGTAAAAGAGAGAAGTATAGAGACTTCCAGAAAAAAGCAGGTCTTTTTGTATCTAAATCAGAACCTGTGAGAGGGATCTGACTCATGATGGAGACTAGTTCTTTAGCTGCTCATACTTGGCCTTGAAATGCACATTTTTCTCACATTACAGAATTTGTGAGCAAAAATAAAATTATCTATTAAGTTACAGAATCTCCTGGGTATTTTGACAGACATTTGAAACTCTCTAAAACGTTCCCTTGGCTTCTGACACTTAAATTCCACAGACAGGTAGTAGTTCTAGGGTCAACACTTGACAGCCTCCATCTTAAATGCTGTTGTTGAAATCCCGAAAGACTGATGCACAATCTCAGCACGGACATGCTCAGACCAAAATTCTCTACAGGAAGCTCTGAAACTTTGTTAAGTTTTCCCAATTCCACCTGAACCAGTCCGTATTCAAACACAGTTGCCTGTGAAGTCAATAACAGTCAGAAGTGCTCGAGTAAAGATGAGGATTTGGATGTTAATGGTGTATTGTTAGAAAGAAAGAAGCTGAGCAAGCTAAGGAAACCTCAGGTTTCTAATTAGTTAGGCTACAAGGCCGCTGCAAGAAAACAACCAAATGCAGGATCTGTAAAATAACACCATGTTCTTTCCAGCACCTCATATTCTCAATGGGCCTGATCCAATCCTTATTCAGAAAACATTTCACAGACTTCAGGCACGTTGCTATGCAGTGATCTGCGATCAGTTTCATTAATCCAGAAAAATTCTAAGTAGCAACACAACACCCTTTGATAATCCCAAAGCACAGCAATGAAGAATGTTTACTACTACCTAGTGAGCCATACATAATACAGCTCATCATCAAACTTCCTTCCTGCAGCAGTAGTAAAAGAAATCTACAATATCCCTTGCATCTTCCACAAATACCAGAGTTCCAAGTATACAGATAACAGAGTCAAATTAGATGCTGTGCCATTAAAATAACAAATGTACCCAATAAGGATTACAAAGCAAGGCAAACAAAAGGCTCATGCATATTTTTATACGCAGCACACGACAATTTTGATTCCAAACAAGTGCTCTTTGTCTGCTGCAGGAAGGTGGCCCAGCCTCCATTCACAGGAGAACTGTAGGTGCAAAAGAAACCCACAGATGTGTCCACAGAGAGAGCTTCACTTCACTGCTCTGCTCCTCCAGTACAAGGCCAAACTGCATCATAGCCCAGGCGGCATAATACACCTCTCTGTAACAGAGAATTATTCCTAGGGCAGAGACATTTGTAGTGTGTGTCACTATGATCTATTTTCCTATGGAACTTTTATTACTATTTTATTATAAAGACTGTTTCTGCTCCATAGCATTGAGCAAGACTTTTAATTATGACTAATCATGACTGGCAGGCTGATTTAATTCAGAAGTGCTTACAAATCAGTTTATTATAACAAAAATACAATGTTGTATTTTGAATATTTAGGGCTGTAGTGTCTATCTTTACAATTGTACTTTTATAGTATTTCTGCTGAACTACTTCTCCAAATCCTTTAATGCTACATTGTACTATAACATCTTCTCTCAGACTTAAATGTATTTCGGACACTGAAAAACCTATCTTACAGAATGCTGCAAACTCTTCCCTATAAAGCAACTCTTTCCCTTCTAATTTTGTCCATCTGCATAAAGGTAACTTCTAAATCTGTCTCAATTAAATTTTATACACCACAATGAATATGAACTTAAAGGAATAGTGCTATACCCTCACAGCATAAAGAAATGCATGCATGGAGGCAAAGAAGTCCATCTGACTGAGGATAATGTGAGTTTTCAAAATAGCTCTCTCTGCTGATGTCCAGCACGTGTCAGGAATCCTCAGTTCATTAAGGAAACCAAACACAGGAGTGGTTCTCTGCAAGTCAGTCAACAAACAGAGTTTGAGTTTTGTAACCTGTGAACTACAAAAACATTGCAAGCAAGTACAGACACAGCTGAGCCAATATATTGTAACACCAGTCAATTATCTCTACTCAGGACAGTAACTCCAGAGATGATGACTTCAGGTGTGTAATATGTGAGGAGAAGACAGCAACACACTTCAGCCCAGGTTCCTGTCTCTCAGTGCTCTTAGCCCAGAACAGCCAATTATGGAAGCAAAGGAGGAATAGAGCCTGGTAATATTGCTCTGAAGCTAGAATTGCGTTTAGGTGGTCTGTGCTCACCTCTCTTGTATTTACATCTCATGAATGCTCTAAGAAACAAATCTGTCAACTAAACATCTGCAGAAACTGCAAATTTTGAGTAAATACTGAAGCACTTGCAAAAAATGAGTTAATAATTCAGAAAGACCAGGTATTAATGACAGAAATCAAATTAGAAGTTTTATAGTCACCAAGCTGCAGAACACCAATCACATGACTTATGTTCAATCAGAAGAGCCAGTGCAATTCAATTTAGGTAAACCAAGCACTTGTAATGAATTTCTTTTGCCTATGACTTGCAGATACAGATTAAGATTTGTTAGTTGACGTGATTCAGAGAAAAATAAAAAGTCTATATTGGTTGCTGACAATTTGTAAAGAGAAAGTGCTGAAAGAGAAAAACATAAAACAGTCACTTTGAATTACAGATTTGCTCTAGAGCATCTCCTAGGAGGCATTTCTGGGTACACAAAGTACAGTTTTGGTTAATAAAATGGAATGTGCTAGAATACAGAACCCTGTATTTATAAACCCTGCCCCTTCCCACAATGTCTAGGTGGTTGGACACATCTTCTAAACTCACATGTTATAGCTAGCACAAAGTATAGCTTTATTGAAGTTAATTCTGGCTCTGGTATTTTTCAAACATGCACAATACCAATATCTTCTACAGGAGCTAGATCAGACACCTCTAATGCTGACAGATACTGAGATGATTCAGTAGAATATAATCATTCCAGGCTCAACCATCATCTGTAATCATTGGGGGGAAAATGTGCTTTTCCTATTATTGCTGAAAGATATCTTTTTGAGTGGAAATAAAAGCATGTGTTATCTAAAAGGCCATGAGACATCAATATATATTTATGTGTTTGTATAGGAAACATATATTGATGTTCATTAACTATTTACTAGAAGTGTTTGTTTTCTGGTACCTTAAAAAGTACTTCAATTAATGGTAAAGAACAGACAATTCTGACACAGAAACTCAATTTATAAATACTAGTGAAGGCAATGGTCTCTAGCGAGCAAGGGACTTAAAACATGGATTTAATTCAAATCTGTACCAATAACCTGCCACATGACCAAAGGGAAAATGTCCCTCTCTTCTGCACCCTGCACTTGCCCAGTCCATAAGGTAGAGACTGCTGGACTTGCCTCAGAAGCCCACCCTCTGTTGGATTCTCTAGATTGCCAAAAGATAGTGACAGCAATCAGATGAGGAGCACAGAGAATACAGGTCCATTTCTGTTACTAAATATACCTCACACAGTGACACAATGTATATCATAAGAATTTCTATGATAACTAGAGACGGAGTCTAATCACACATGTCACTGTGTCTATACACAGAACAATTGACTCGATCCATAATCACCAGGCACCAAAACAACAATGGGATCAGTAATTCCTTGCACCAGAGGAAGGACACAGAGTGGAGTTTCTAACCTCCATGAGCACCATTTCTGCCCTAATGCATTACAGAGTTTGCTACTGGACTCATGAAGCTACCAGCAGGACTTCCTGATGGCAGTTAAATACCTCTGAGCTGCTTTTAATGTATATTCTGTTAAAGTGGACAGATAGATTTTTATGAAAATGCTAAAACACACCAAGTTCTTCCGTACAAGTGAACTCCAAACCTCTGCAGTGCTAGTTAATCCAGTCACTGTAACTGAATTCATTGCCACCTGTGCTTTTTTCTTTCTAAAAGTATAGATCTTTGTCTGAAATAGAAAGCGTGCTTTGTGCAGTGTCATACTGACCACAGAGAGCTTTCTATAAAACCCAAAAGAAAGCTACTTTTACAAGTCCCTCTTAAGCAGACACTGTGTTTTCAAAAACATTACAGTTAAAAGGTTGCACCTTTATTCTTATCATTAATGACATTTACATTAAGGAAGGATGAGTAGAGGAAAGATGTGTCCCTTTTATTCATTGTTCCTCATCTGGAGTTTTAATCAGAGATTCACAACTCCACAACTGATTACTACAAGGTGGTGATTGCAAACCCAGCAGAGGAGTAGCAGGAGGGATCACTGCATACAAATATTGTTACCCTACAATATCCTAAATATTTTTGATTTAACAAGCAAGGACAGAGGAAATGTACATATGTCAAATAATTTGAATTTATCAAGTTTTCCGTGAAACGCAAATGCCCTTAGAAGTGAAAAAGTTTTTATTAGGAGATGTATAGCACTGAGAAGATGCTGGATATGCAACATTTCTCAAACTAAATTCAATAAAGTACTCTGCAAACTATTTTCTTTTTAGAAATTCTCAGAAACTGACAAACTGCACTGCAGGCACAGCACACTAAGTCACTAACACTGTAATTAGCAGCTTTATAACACAGTGTGACTATAGTCCTCAGCTGTGAGATAATGAAATAAAACATTTCTAATATTACTCTCACCAATATTAATATGGAAAGTGGAAATACTAGCTTTCAAGAGAACAGAGATTTAGCCTGGCATGGAAGCATTGCAAAAAAAAGGGAAAAATCATTTCTTTTGGCAGCAAAGAAGAGAGGTCACAGTATGAGAAGGTAAAACACACCTGAGGAATACAAATTTTTGGATGCAATTTGATGATCATTTCCTTCAACTGCAGTCCATCTTTCTTCACTTCTCTCCATACCACTGCATACCCTGAGCTGCGGGCCCAGCCAGGCTGAGGAACCAAGCAAGATTAAACTCCGCCTCTGCTTGTCAGTCAGGCAGTTTTGAACCCACTGCAGCCCCAGATCCAGCCCTTGCCATGGTTCACGTAACACTGGGGGGCAGGCCGTGCTGGGCTGATGGTTTGGAGGATGAGCACAACCAGACTGCTGCCCTGGGCAAAAGCGATGCTGCACCTACCGCCAAGCTGCGGTGCCAAACACGGGCACGAGTCCTGCCCCAGCTCTGCACCACTGCTCCAACTGCTGCCCCAAGTGTGGGCAGAGCACACGCTCCAAACTGGACACAGGAAAAAGATACTACTGTGGCTGAGGGACTGGGCTCAGAACATCTAAAACCAAATTCTCCGGTCTACTGTAGACTTACTGGTCCAGCTCAGGCCTGCCAAGAAGTCCCCCCATCTTGCATTTCCCTACAGGACAAGGGACTCAGATCACTTGAGTATTTCACCCTCAGAGGCAGGCACGCTCATTCACTCCCCGTTTGCTCTGCCTCATGCAGCAGGGCCTCTGTTCACTGCTGGAACAGAATAACAATCAGGATCCTTTTCAAATGGCACTCGCACGTACGTGGAGCTCAGGGTGAACATGATGGACAGCTATATACAAGTGAGGATTAGAAATTAAAAGAGTAGCAGAGACAAACTATCTGCTAGCAGCTGATAATACTGCAGGGGAACAGTAGGAATAAAACACTGCAGAAGAGTTGTCAACTTCTCTCTCTTCCTCTGTGGTGGGATTAGTAGAAAAGGTTAGACTATACATTATCCAAGAGTCATTCTAATGATGTATCACTCAGAGGTTTTCATAAAATTAATCTCTCAATAATAAGACATAATACAGGTTTCATGCATACTAGGTAATTAAAGAGCTTGATGAATAGATGAAAGAGTGAATGTTCTGGATCCTTAAACAAATCACAGCTTTATATTTCATTAATTTTAAATTTACTCCAAGACCTAATTTAAAATTGGCAAAGCTTCCCTACCACTGAAACCAGAAATCATTAAATAAAACTAAATTGTATTATTTATTGTTGTCTCAAGCCAATAAAATACATCAACTTACAATATCAGGATGACAAAAACATGACAAGAACTCTACAATATTAAAAACAGTTTAAAAAATTCACTGCAGCTCTTGGTTGAAAATTTAAACAAGATAATCAGTTCATAGATACTTTCTCGGACTTTTCATTTTCTATCCTCTGCCTAGGGCTACCACACTGAAAGGTTTATAATAATTTAACCATCATCTGCTAGAGTTTCGAGTGAAGGGAAGGCAAAGAAAGAGAGTACTAATTCTATCTAGTTTTCAGGCAAAGGAAACCATGCAAGACATTTACTGAAGTCTGCAGGGGGTATCTGAGTGTGTGCAGCACTCTGAAATACCTGAGTAAAGCAGAGACTGCTTAAAGCAGTTCCTCAAGGTATCAAATTGTAATCAGAGCAAAAACTGTAAAATGCAAATAGGGAAAACCACAAGAGAACGACGACTCATAACTTGGAAAGTAGAGACTTAAAATATCTCTTTTACTATGAAATAGGAAAAAAATACTTCACAACTGATTACAGAGTAGCCCAAGAACACAGTGTGGCAATTAACTGTCTGGGGCAGATCTTGTGGTTTGGTACCTCAGGCAGCTGTGTTGGTATAACAGCCTGACAGCCCCAAAACGTGCTGCGTTGGCTCTCTTAGCACCCCATCCCATCCCCTGCTCTAGCCCCACTGCCATCAGTAGCTCACTAAGTCACAGAGAACTTTTTTCTATTGCTGAGTTCATTTTCTGGTGGTTTAGGGAGCTGAGCAGGCAAGAAGCACCTTGTTCAGCAGCGCCAGGCTTGGCAGCCCGAGCTACTCACCTCCCCCAGTGCTGCCACACACGCACAGCCCCACGGACTTCAGGGCAAGGTTTGCTCCAACTGAAGGCATACTGTGGAATTAAGATCTAACTCCAAAGCAATTAAGTGCACTCCTGTTTTTCAGAAATACAGGAGTGATTAAACTCTGCCCTGGTGCTTTTTGGAATTCAAGTCAAATAATCTTCATTATGTCTGTTCCTTTTGAGATCAGATGGTGATGTTTCTCTCACAGATGCCTGAAGAGAAATGCTCTACAAATGTATGCATTTAACACAAGAGTGGGACAATGTAAACTGCCCCTATGGTACCGTCCTGTACTTAATACCTCTCCAGATTCTGTGCACTTCTTTTTAGGCCTATTTTCTTTGTTTTCTTACCCTCAGATTAGCTTTTTGTATCTTTGCTTTTCTTCAGTAGGTCACCAATGGAAGTGAACAATTTTCTTAGTTTTTTCCTTATTCTCCTATGTAAACCCATATATTAAGATTATCTTTAACTGTTGACATAACTGTCTCACTCATGAAAATGCAGCAGATGAGAGGGGCAAAGAGTCTTTTCAGAAGTGGCCCCTGCTGACAAACATCCAGCTTATACACTTCCTATTATTTTGCTAACAATTAGAAGCTTGAATTATCAGTTTGGTGGAGCTGCACTGAATAAACCTTTCTGGATTTAATCACCGATAGCATCTTTTATTCTATGACAATTCTGATACATATTGAAGAATTGCTCTAATCTCTAAGACTAAAGGATCTTAGCAAGGAAACTTCAGTATAACACTATGTTTTGGTGAACACCTCTGTCTCAATGCAGCTTCCAGTCCAGCAGCTCCCAGTTTTGAAGTGTTCTTGACCAGAGCAATTTTGTATCCTGGAACTGAAATAAAGCAGATTGACTTCCTAATATTAAGAATAATTCCAAACAAACATTCAGACTGCCAGTGAGGTCAAGAGACACTGAAAAAAACATTGCTAAACATATACACTAAGAATCTGTGTTGCTTATGAGAAGTGTAAGTGACTTCTTGCTGAAACAGCAGAAGCTACAGGTCATTTATGAGCACTCGGAAAAGATATGTGGGAGTTACTACACTAACAAGAAAAAAAAGATGAAAGATGGATTGGAACACATGGTCTGTGGATCTTCAATTCAAATGTTGAAATCAGAATTCTTTCATGATTTTCATACCTGAAACATGTTAATATGGGCTTTAAACAAGTGCTCCCTAGAGACCTATTCTATTAGCATGCTAAAAATCCAAAACCAGAACACAATTCTGCTTAGACACAGCATCCAAATCTGGATAACGAAGAATCAGGGTGTACTCCAAACTTTCTCTATTGCCAGAAAAGAAGTATTACTTGGATCACTACTGCAAATTCTCTCACATTCATATCTGACACCAAATTACAAGGTCAGGGATATCTGAAGAGCCAAGGTGAGTCAGTGATAATCTGAGCATGACAGAAGGGATCATCCAGTTACTCATAAGATACCATGAAATGTCACCATTGCATCTGTTACTTGTCCTGTGCTGAAATAGATGGAGTTAACCACATGTATTTTCATAAGGGTCATTATTCTTGTTCAAAGAACATATTATTTCATCAAAGAAATTGAATTCTGAAAAAACCCACATCTTTAACTGGCTGATGAAATCCAATTCTACATTTTTATCCTCTCTGACCCAGTTCATGAAATTGCATGTTCAACGAAGCATCAGATCATGACTGTACCTAGATTACTGCTGGTTGGCTTGGACTGAACCCAGACAACAACATGGTAATAATGGTAGATTGAAATAAGCAGCTGAAAAGATTTTATCTACCTTTTGATGGAAGAGTACATCTTCTTTCCTTACCTCAGTTCAGAGGCTATATTAGATCCTCACAGCTGTCCCTCAGTGCCCCAGTAGCAGTTCTACTGAAGATTGATTTTTATCCATCTGAGTTTGATGAGAAAGGAAAGACCTTTGTTTTCCAATAATGAGACCTGCACCACGCCTTTTACTTTCACAGACAAGACTTGTTTTAAAAGTTTTAACTCTGGATTATCACTTAAATAGCATGAAGAAATGCTGTTATTTCAGTTTGTTGTCTAGAAGTTTCTAAGTTGCATTTACAGAGTTACATTGATTTTTAAAGGTCTCAACCTGGCTCAGATGGCACCTATTTTACTATGTAATGAGGTAGCAGTTACAGTCAAGAGAGGCACATAATATAGTTAATCTCCTTTCTCAAGCAGTTGTTAAATTGTTAGCCAGCATGGAGTAGTCACATGTGGATGCTTATTATTCTGCCAACAAATACTGTATTTCATTCTGGTTTCCTTGGTATGAACAGTTCACAGCATATTCTTTGTCACTTAATTTCCTGTGTATATTGTGAACACTTACGAAAGCTCAGCAGGGTGCATTAGAGAAATCTAAAGAAAGAACACAGAACATTAATCAAATTACTGTATTAGATGCTATTACATGTCTTCAAGTTGGAACAGGCATGTACTGATTTTTACAGCTTTCTTTTCATCACATCAGAAGAGATTACAATAAGTTATTAGGTCAATTCATCCTTTGTGCTGCCCTTGCTGATTGTGCAGGAAAATGCATGCTGTGAAAGGGAATGTGAAAAGGGGCTATGCCCAGGTGTGATGGGGAAAGGAAGGACAGGAGACTGCATCTCCCACTCTGCAATCTCCTTTCTCTCATCCCCACAGAGAGGCTGGATTCATGCTCCCCTGGTACTGGACGTGGTTGCACTAATGTGCCACACACCTCTCGCATAGGCTATTTCTACTGAGGTGATACCTGTCCCAGGGCTACCAAATCTATCCCATCTTTTTCTCTATTGCTTCTTCCTTCTTCCATTTTGTGTTTCTGTGAGAAGGAGAGATCAGCAAGTGTAGAACTTGCACTTTCTTTTTCAGGCAGACAAGGATGAGCAAAACACTTTGAGATATCACGAAACAGACCTTCCCTGAGAGCCTATTCAGACAGCAAGCAAAACAGGGACTGTGTTGGAGGAAACATATCATCAGTCCCTTTTATCCCATCAAAAAAAGAAAAATGTATCTGAAAACCCCTCTGTTGGGAAAGATGATTTAGTAGATTTTATATCTTTTGACAAATAAATTAGGAAGTTTCAAAACTTACAATTAAATTAGGATACGGCCAATTATTCTCTATTCACAGCCTGCTTTGTTTTTTTCACTTCAGGAGGTCTTGAAAAGTTCTATGCTCACTGAAAACTATTCAATGCTCTTATGCAACCAATTCCCAGGTTTCCCCTTTGCATTTTTGTACCAATACTTCTGCAAGCATGGCAGGACTTCCCCCAAAATGAAGATGAAGTAGAACTCTGTCAGTGCAAAGAGGTGCATTTCACTACATCGGAAAAGGAAAGACTTGAAGTTAGTCTTCTTAATATATTGCAAATAAAAATTCTCTGTAAATGGCCTTTTGCTTGTACTGCTGCTTCCTAGAGTTCAACACTGCACTTGTCTACTGGTTACAATGACTTACAGTCACAAAATGAACAAAATTTACTGGTAATGATGAAATTTTTTGGAGAAGAATTGTACCAGAGTTTCTCTCCATATTCACCTGACTACATAATGACACAGAATTAATCAGACAACCTGTAATCCCAGTGGGAAGCACAAGACAAAGGAAATAGTAGAAGAGTTGAAGATGTTTTAAAATAGACAATATTAGCCAAAGGAAGATCAGAAAGAGACATGTTGGATTTCAAAGACACCAAAGGACAATGTAAGGCTGAAGTGCTGGAGCCTGAGTATATGCCTTGAAAATTCCCTGATTTTCATAAGTAATAAATACTTATTGACACATTAATATCTTGACATCACCTCCATGCTCCTGGCTGAAAGTCACAAGTCTTACCAGGGAGAATAAACCAAAGGCTTTTAGGTGATGCTACATTTTAAAATCTTGCCCTAAAACCCAATGAAAGAATGTATAATCACAGTCTCTAACCTGTGACTCTGTGAGGTCAGGGTCCATGTGCGTGACTCTTCATATTTCATGAGAGTGAATATATCTACGAAAGTATCTGGCAGTCGCTCCCGCCTTTCTCTTTGAGGGAAAAGGGTTTCTCAATAGGCTGGCTTTTATCTCCAGCTTTCACTTCTGTCATCCTCTCAGCTAGACTGCACCACAACTGTGGGGAAAGCTAGAGGAAATTGTTCTCTTGCATGGGTCGAAAGCAGCTGTGTTTGCTTTGCACCAGTTGGATGCATTTAGCAAAAGGTGCAAAGAGCAATGTTAGCAAGTAACTGATTATATCAATTGTTTAAATTAGAGGCAAGAGTGTCTGTAAACCAGGTAGAGTGGGAGAGTTTACCCAAAAAACATCACTGAGGAATCTGTAATTTTGAATTCAATCATTGAAAGAATTGGCAGTGAATAATTTCAACTGACAACTATAGTGTTTTCTGTAAACAAGTTATTTGCAAAGAGACTATAAATTTCATTAATTTGCTCATTATTTGTGATCCTCTAACAATTACCTTGCATAAGTAAATTTAAACTTACAATTAGCTGCTAAAAATGCTCATTGTTTATTACATGTTACTGAAGTGACATGTCTAGCTTTCTAATCAGCTTGAATTTTGAATAAGTTAAATCTCCCCAAATTCAGCTTTCCAAAATGTTTCTTCTGCATTGACTGCTGTGCCATTTATAGAGATAAATGCTTATGAATCTGAGCCAGAAAAAATTGTCTTCAAGAAAAGATTTTTATAATATAACATATGATTAAATTATAACTGTATGAGACTTATTTGTATTTTTTCAACCTCCTTCCTAAGATAGGAAACAACATTTTTTGTTTCAATAATAAAACATAAAATGCTCAAAAATTACATTCCTGATTTTTGTTTTTCCATCTATAATCTCAAAATGGAGAAACAAAAAAGCACCAAATTCTTAATTCAGATCGCATGCTTGACAGAAATATTTTATTGCTTATAATGATATGAGCATCAAAATTCTATTTTATTACTCATAACTAGCTATGGTCACTTGTACCCAAAGAATGCAAAGCAGACACAGTCTATATACAATCTAGAAGGGCTGTGCTGTTATTATCGGACAGCTGGCTTTTTACGACATATACTCTAAAAGAGAGCAACGAGCAATGTCCATCATACTTCAGTTCATCCTTCTAATTCCATCATAGCTCCTTCTTCAGCTGCTGTAGAGGTGTCAGATGTTGCACCCTAGGAATTGTTACTTAGATTTCACTCATACAGCAGTCCAACAACAAGAAATTGGGTATATACTGTTATTTTCTCCATTCCAAAAGTTATGACTACTTAAGCAAAATCTTAGGTAGATTTTTTTGCCAAAACCCACTGAACTGTTGTAGGATCATCAAAAATCTACAGCTCCAGACAGACCCAAAGCTGCTACCAGGATTCAGACAAAGTTTAATAAAATGAATTGAAAATAAAGGAGACCCTACACTATATGAATGGTAGGGCATGATAGCAAGCACTGAAAAGGCAACATAAGGTCTGACAGCTATACCCCAGCAAGAGTCTATTATTATTTATACTCTTACTGATTCAAGGAATCTTTTGACTTTATCAAACCCACATATACCAGTCTTCCAAGTGCAACAAACTTCAAACAAAATGAAAAGACTTTGGTGCCCTGAGCTTACTACATTTCCTGACGAGTGAAAATACAGGATGAACAAATTGCAAAGACCATCAACAACAAGGTCTGTATTCTGTTGACTTGTTTCTGAATAATACAGGGTGGTTTCTCTACACATCATTAGATCAGTTCAAAGATCCTTTTCTCTGCATGATGTCAATAACAGGAAAAACAAACAGCAAAACAGGTTATAGCTGAAAAACCCACCACCATCTCTATGTTTGTGTTAGGACCCTGCATAATGGTAATGACTGAAGCTGGTGCATCTGACAGGTGTCTGCAAAGATGAAGAGTGGATAAAGTACACCTCTTTCAGAGCACATAGTTAAAGAAATCTTCCATGTCTGCATTTGAAACAAACTTCAAGATGTAACCCACTGCCATTTGTGTGACCTGATGTTGAAGTCTACATTTTACCTGGCAATATAATTTTCTCAACTGTAATCAACAACAGAGGTTGTGATGCCATTTTGCACATACTCAACTTGCAAATTTTCTGCTTGCAACACTTTGCCTTTCAAAAGTGGAGTCTGGTGAGTCACGAGTTGCTTGTTTCCAGCAAAGGCAACACCCCACTTAAGGTTACAGACTCTGCCTTGTACAGATGTCCTGTAATGCTGACAAAGGTCCAAACGCTACCCATTGGTGTGTAACTTTGAATATACGCTATTTATTTTTTGAAGGTTCCTTACCACATAATGGACAACTAGTTTAGTTTCTCAACTCAAAAGCCTACAGAGGATGAACTTTCTTTGTTGCTGTACAACATAAAGTCAGCCCCACATGAAGGCTCACTGAAATGATCATTACAATGGGGTAAGGTGATCATTCCCTCATGGTCATAACTGCTTTTGTGCATTTATTTACAACAGCAGTTCTTTCCTTGTCAATATTTCACCTGAAAAAAAATTCTAGGTTGGATTTTGCAATGGAGCTGAAATGAATTACACACCTAGATTTTCCTGAGGTTGGCAGAGGCCCTTCCCCATGCTCATTTGTAAATCCCAATGCAATCAGTCATGTCTACAACAGCTATCTGGAGAAGAAAAATATAATAAGCAGTAAAAAGAGCACCTCAGGAAAAGAAACATAACTAAATCTGCTTAAGGCTCAGTTCCTGAGCAGATACTACAAGGAGACTAAGGTATTTATGAAAGGTAGAAGACTGGTTGCAGCAGCATTAGGTATGGGACCAACAAAGGGAAAGGCACGGTCTATAGATTTGTTCATTTAGTTTCTATTTCACTTCAATCTTTTTTAAAGAAATTACATTGGTTACACATCCTGATTATCTACCAGAACATACTACTGCAGTTAGAAAGAAAACTACCTTCTGGCCTTGGGCCAGTTGTAAAGATTGCAGAAGTCTAGAAATATGCTTATAATTTTTGAGAACGGGGAAGGGAGAGAAAAAACCCAACACAAAAAACCCCACCAAAAACCCACAAAAGGACCCAAGCCCTTATTTTTAAGCACAAATGATGAACTCTGAAAGGTTATAATGATACCTTTTGGTTTAATATACTATAAAAACCTGAGGGACTTTTGCTCACAGTTTACGATGCACACTCAACTGATATAGTCAACTCGCTGGGTACTTATGTTTATGCAGTGCATAAAACGTCTTCCTTAAACGTATCCCCAAACGAATCTCCTAACATAGCACTTCTAAAATAAATATTCTGTTGTTTTGGATGCAAAGAATTTGTTTTTGTAGTCTCATTGGCACGTAATGGACAAAGAGTTTATTATCCTAGACTCCAGTGCCCTCAGGGAATGTACCTTCCAGACTGTTCTTAACCTTTTCCAAAAGAAATACAATTGCACTTGCTGTAAAGTACAGCATTATGTGACAGCAGTGAATGAAACCATAATTCTGTTTACTAGCTATTACTTACGCTGCGGAAACAAGAGAATTGTGATTTCTAGAGGGACTATGATCACAAACCAGGCATTTACCTGGATATATTTATTACATCTTACTTTATTAGTCTTTATCAAATCAAAGCTGCAGATAGGAAAATAGATAATGTTTTTATGTCTTCTCTCAATACTGAATTTTATGATTAGATATTACACTATGAGACGTGTTGATACACACTTGGCCATTGAAATATAATGTATATGGTATATAGTCAGAGCTACAGATAATAACTGTTAACCTCATGAAAAGTTTTACTAAAATGGCTCAATTCTTTATTTTTAGTATATGGTGAATGCAAACAATCAGCTCTTGCCACTAAAATAATGTTTACAGCTTTTTATTTCAAGAACTCTGCTGGTCTGATGCTTAGGGGCAGAAAAAAATTATTTAGCTTAAAACAGTAAGTGATAAATATTGTCTTCACCTGCCTATATTTGACAAAATTATACTAATTATGATATTTTAATGGTTCTTGCTTATATCTTGAATCAATCAATATTGACAGGGGCACACAGTGCTGGGTACCAAATCCTCTATGAGGTCAAACGGTGGAGTACAGAAAGAAAGAAGACTGTTAAGAGGGTGAAGATTAAGTTATAGCACCAGCTGGAAGAACAGAGAAGAGTACAGCTGCTAATGCATGACAAAGGGTGGGTAAGCAAACCACCTCCCATGAAGTGCAAATGGCAGTCTGGCATCTAAGTGCATCTCAGGGCTTGATCTGAGCCGTCAGCTCTGCTAGGTGCAGTTGTTAAAGATGGAGATCATCCAACTAATAATGAGGTGTCCTGAGATTAACTATGAACTGAATGACAAGACATTCATCGCTTTAAGAGACAGAGAGAAGCAGAGTTGGACATATGTCACCCCTGAATGATCAGCTACATTACTGTGACTTATGTTTTCACTGCAATTTCAACCTTTGGCTAGACTGGTACCTGGCAGCCTCTGCTGAAGAATTTATTTGTTGTATAATGAAGATACATTTACTTCAACAGCAGATAATGTTTTGTTTTGCCTTTTTATTATTAACTTGTCAAAAGGAGAGATATGATAATAATAAAATGACAAAATAACATGTTAATTGTTGAAATAAATGGGATGTATCATACATCAGGTAAGGGTGATTAATTATGTGGCTGATATACATAACGTCAGTTACTCATTACTACTCTCAAACACTCACAATTATCCATATTGAAAGTATTGGTAATAATATAAATAGAATCCATTGTTATTATAATTCATAAGCCTAACAGTAGAAAAGGTAAATAGCCAAACTCTAAACCTAGTTGAGGGAATAGACTTCTGGGAGGCAAATTATATCAGAATCAGGCATACATATTTTTATGCTGGTCTACATAGTCTGTTTGTAGCATAGTAACTGGTGAAGATTTTAATCAACTACTAAAATTAGTCAATAGTTTTAATAGACTGTTCATTTTATTATTTCCAAGGTTAATCATCAAGGCGGGAAAGAGGGTGGTGGTGTATAAGAACAGTGCTTATTTAAGTCAGGCATTGTTCCTTTCCAAATATGTATGCAAATTTATGCACCAGGGAGCAAAACTGTGTGTCCAGTGCCAGGCTTTTAGTTTTGGCATCTATGTCTTCCCTGCTTCTGTTTGAAAAAATCATGTATAAAATATTAAATTCTCTGAAAACATCATTTTAATTATTCTTGAAAGATTTATCCAGCTGTTAAATGATCCAGGGTTAACCGAAGGGCTACTGCTATAAAACCATTTAAACAGACCATGGTGATTTTATCAAATTTCACAGCTGTTCCTGCAGCAAATGCAATTTCTCAGAACACAAGATTTCTAGTTAATCTGTTAACAGTAATTTTGAAGAAAATCTGCATCAAAGGAGAAATTGCTACACAGGAACTGCCTGACTGGATTGGACCTGAAGTCAGCCCAGTCCAGAAACCTGTCTCCAGAATGAGCCAGCACCAGATGTTCCCATGAAAATAAATCTATAAGTGCATAATACACAAATGTAATTCAGCCTACAAAAGGTCACCCTGCTTAATCACTAAGACATGGAGGCTTTCTTTTCTCCAATGTACTTTTATTAGCATCGCATCATGCAAAATTCTTGTTATTCACATAGAAATAACCACACTTTGAACCCAAGTTTCTTGGCTCAAACATTGGTGGAATCCATAGTTAGATAGCATGGTTTGAAGATATATATCTTCCTTTATGAATTCAAGATTTCTCATATTTCTATTCTTTTGCTTTTTTATTATGTGATAATTTCTCTGAATCCTTGATTATTTTATAGGCTTTTATCTCACCCTCCTTACTCTTCATCCTTGTACAGTGAGCAGACTCAGTCACTTCAATTTCTCTCCACATGAGAGACTGTTTCTCTGTCTGATCTGATTCTCAACACCCATAACTTCCAGCTGAGGGAAGCCATACAATGCTTCCTCAGGTAATCCATGCCAAGAGAACAATAAAGATAAGACCATTTATTTTAGCATTAGAACCACAGTTCAGCTAAACCACTGTTTATCTGCATCTCAGATGCTGTATTTATGCTCTTATGAACTGAACCCAGTGGAGAACACAGATCTTGCAGCCAAACCATGTGGAATTGGCTTGTGTCCACACCCCTCTGGGGTGGTCTGACCAAACTCATTTTGCACAGTACTTGGTTAAGGGTAGTCTTCAAGTTTAAGACAATGAGCTCAGTCCTGTATCCATGAGATATAACAACAACAACAATAATAAAATAATCTAGCTTTTCCAGCTCAGTGTCCTCAAGACAAAAGCAGCAGTTGGGCTTTATTTTCACAGCATGCTGTCAGGGTGTGAGCCAGAACAAAGGACTTAGGATGGAAGGCCTGCTAAAATCCTGTTGACGAAATATCTTGATCAGAAGAAGACAAAGCTTTCTTAGCTAATGCCCACCTGCCTGAAGTAGGATCCTGGATCCGGAAATGCTATAAGTGTACAGGTTTCATCTTCAAGTTTTGTCTTATTCCAGGAGGCGGCCTATTCACAATGTGGAAATGATCGGTCACAGAAAATAGTGAGCAACCAAATCAAGGAAGAGATAAACCTTAGGATTCCAAATCCTTAAACTTAACTTTAACACCAAATGCAGTTACACTTGGATGATTGATCTATTGATAACAATAAAATAATAAACAGCACCATTTCAACATCCGTCAGCATCTGCAGATCTGACAGAAATTACCAGTGAACTTGGTTCATGGGGTTTATATTCCCAGCTATACCTCGCCCCAACTAGAATACCAAACACAGGTCTAATAACTACACTAAAGGAGCAAAGTGTTACTGACCCTATTCCTAACTCCATAGGCCTACAGAATACAGCAACAAATTGAGCTTGCAAAGCTTTTAAACTACCAAACCCTAATTGTGATGCCTCATCTAAATTCAGCTCCATTGAATACTCGGCCTCAATCTATCTGCAAAAGCCTTAGGATCCAGAAATAAACGGGGCTTCTGAAACTACCTCAGAAATACGTAACATAAAGCAAAGTCTTTACTGGATTCTTCTGGGTCCTTAAAACTAAGGAGAATGCAGGTGTCTTTATACTTTATGTTCTGCTTTATGCTCTCTCTTACAGTGAGAATGGCTATAAATTTCAAGATAATTCAAATAATTTCAAATAATTCTGCTTACAACTATATATGAAAGCTTTTTCTGAGTTAGAAAGGTCTCTGCAATGCTACTCAGAGGACAATTTTTTTCTTTAAATACGTGCTTCAGGAAGCCAGGCTGCATTTGGATGCAATGAGAAAAATTGCAAATTTCCCTATTTTTTAATTTTAATTTATGAGACATAATAGGCTTATCCTTCATATTGTGCCTGTGAAGCTGGAAACAGCTTGTATTCCAGCAGCTGGATGAGCCTCCTTATGGAAGTTCAATTACAAAAGCCACTCAATCCACGAAGAGCCCTCTGGCTTGATCCTATGTTAGGTTAAACACAGCGTCTCTTCCTCCTGTTATCTTCCTAGATCATGATGGTCTACTAGAGTTCCCTTTGTTCTTACCAAAGCCAAACCTTTTTGACCAGGAACAAATCTGAAGCGCAGACTACAGCTCAGGCTACTAAGCATACATGTTTGTGTTAATAATCACACCTCTGATGCTGGGAAACTTTGCAGACAAGGTATATACATGTAAGATAGGAAAGTAATATAAGACATGCTTCTGACCTTGAAATATGAAATCAGGAATGATTTTTTTTCCCCCTTTATGCTGCTTGTGTTTTGCCATTTCCTGTCACACAACCACGTGCTTAGCAAACTTATAAATAAGCTCAACAGGCCAGCAATTAGATCAGTGTATGCAACTAGCTGTGCAGCAAGGTTTGTAGATGAAGCAGCTCAACTAAAGATCTTCTGTTTTGTTTGAACTGCAGCAAGGAAGGTATTCTGCATTTCCTGATTGCTTATGGACACACCATCTAACCAAGGGGACTTCTTTCTGATGAGCAGACTAATTGCTTGGGTAATTATGATTCTAGTTATCTGGACCTTACCCATGTTCTGCTAAATAAGCCTCTACCTTTCAGACAAACTGCTGTCTGGTCTCCTGTGAACCTGAAAGGTTATGTCTGAACTCCTAAGTGGTGATTACAGTAGGCATGATGTCAAAACCTTCTGTCAAATTACTGTATAAGCTGGATGTTTCAGATACCTGAGCTGTCAATGTTTTATACTGCCTGCTCCAGACTGTTGAGTATTTCTTCTAGTTGTGCATGATAATGCCAAAAGCCACTGTGACAAAAAATACATTTCGAACAAAGGCTAAACAACATAAACGCTTTTACTTTACAGATGGCAGTAAGAACTCAGCAGATGGTGAAAGAAATCCCACAGGATGTTCTTCTCTCCCTCTCTCTCCCCCCCCCATGTATATATGAGTGCATATGTGTGCGCACAAAATGGCAAAGTAAGTGTCCTGGTGATATACTCAAAAGACTTTCACAGAAGAAGTATCTATCCTTTGAACAATATCTCACTGCCCATTTTTAGAACAGAAAAGATCCAGCCAGGGCTGGGCACCAGAGAGGGAATCAGGAAGCACGTGTCTGTTCATGGATTTGCCACTAACCTGTGATATGTCTTTGGACAGGCACTTCTTTGTTCCTTTTTCATCCCCTCCCATGCTCTGTCCTCTTTATTTTTATTCTAGGATCCTCAGGGAGGAGACTCTTTCTGTCTCTGACTGTTAAGCCTTAAAACAGCTTGTACCATGCTGGTGCACTTCAATCCAGCTTCTGTTTCACAGAAAGCATTAGAGAGACAGCACACTCCATAGTATTTTCTGCATTTCACAGAATTGAACATAAAGCTCTCCCTGAAATGGAGATATGCCTGATGGAGGGAAAAATATGGGCAAGGATAAACCATAGAGAAATTACAATCCTCTTTTTGCATCAGGTCCCTTAAAAAGGCAGTGGATAGATTAAACCAGCAGAGAGCCATGCTAACAGGCACGGTTGTTTCTAGTTCCCTCGGTCATGGGGTAACTCCTGCATGGCACTGTGCTGTTCCACACAGTTAGGTATCACCTTGCATCTTGAGATTTTTACTGTACTACACTTATGTGTACTTCTAAAGCAAATGCATCCCAAAACACTACACATGAACTCTTTACAGTTACCCCCAAAGATCCTACCCACTGTAGAAATGTCACTCGTGCAGGAAGCCCCAGCAGCAGTGGTACACAGCAGCAACAAGCACCAGTTCAGAGCAAAGACCGCCACGCTCATCTGAAACTGCAGGGGGGGGGTTCCAGTAGGCAGCATTGAAAAATTCATCCCAAGGTTCTCTTGAAACAAACTGACACATTGGAACTTGTCATTATGGTCACACAGCAACTCTATGTTGCATCTGCAGAAGACCCAAGACAGCACTCAGCTGTGAAGCACGGCACTTTCTCCAAAAATATAAACACTCACATAAAATGCCTCTCCCACACTTACCTTCAAGGGGTGTACTGTAGCTTGCTCTAATTGCTTTTATTTTTCAGCTTCTGATATAGGCAGTTTATTTGATATATATTTGTGCTGATCTCTGTAGGAGTGAGCTTTACATGCATATACAAAGGGCTGTGCAAACTTTCCCTTCAGCAAATAGGAACTCTCTTCTTTGGGCAGATAGATCCAGCGTGGCACCAGGCCACCATCCATAGAACTGGCCAAATACACCAGAGACAGCTAAGTGGCACGTGCCAATATTTTTAAAGATGCCAGTAAAACCTGAAGTTGGTCACATAGCCTGAATGGACTACAGCAAGGGGAGCAGAGTGACAAGTTTAGCTCTTCTCAAATTACTGAATCACTGAACAGATGGACTGGTTTGATATAAACCTACTATAGCCTTTCCAAAATAAGGAGTATCAGACATATGCACAGAAAATTGTACACATAATTGTGTACTCAGCTATCTTGACGATTACAATTTTGGCAATTCACAGACAAATCTGTTGTTTAACCAGAGAGAAAAGTGATTTTTTTTTTTGTTTTTCCCCTTACTTTCAATGGCAACCTGGTTGTCCACAGCAGAGTTGATTTCAGGTAGAAGAATGTTGTTATGTATTTACATGACACTGAGCACAGCATGTTGTAGGCTGAGAACAGAAGCCAAAACAGTTACACACACAGTCCTCCACTTGACAGTAAACTAGAGAAGAAGGCCTGTTTGCAACACTGGTCATCAGAAACTGCTCTGTAGCAGCACTAGGTGCAGAAAACAAAGCAGAAAGGAGAATCGAGAGAAAAAGGCAAAACCCCATGGGTTGAGATATGGAGAGTTTAATAAAGGAACACAGAGAAGAAGCAACAGTAATAGCAATAGTACTAATGAAATCATATATAAAATGAGTGATGTACAACACAACTGCTCACCACCCAGAACATGGTGCCCTTGCCCTGGCCAGCTCCTCCCTTAGCTACTGAGCATGTCATCAGTATGGTGCCCAGTATCCCCTTGGCCAGCTCAGTTTGGCTATCTTGGTCTCTTCCCAGCTCCTTATTAAAATTAGCCCTATCCTAGCTGAACCTAGGACAACTGGCAAAGAATATTTAGGAATGGTCTGGTTTTGGCTCTGAGCTTTTCCTTTCTCACCATTTCGGCCCAGTACACTCACATTTACAACTGTGCCTTGTTCCAGCAATCACACTAGACAGGTTGGCTGTTACTTCCCAATCAAAGATCTGTATCAGTCAAAAAAATTAGCCAAGCAGGTGCATTTTTTTTAAAGTGAGAGATATCTATCAGCTGTGATGCTTGATCCGTTAGTTCCACAACAAACGGTGCATTTAAAACATTGTAAGAGAGACAACTAAACTTCCCGATTACTTTGTGCTCCATGAACATAGTGGTCCAGAGCTGGGTGTAAAATCCTGGTCTGATCAAGACATTCCTTTAAATGGACATTCAGGCCATGCTAGTTCTGAGCCCAAGAGCCCAGTGAACACAAGCAGTCTGTTTGCTGGTGCTTCTCCCTACTCCTCTCTGTAAGAGGAGTAGGGTCCTCAGGTAAGAGGCAGCCAGGATGGGGGAAAATGCTGCAGTGCCAGAAGTGGGGAGTAGGAAGGAGACAGGAGGGAGCAAGGAGGACAAGAACACAGCTAGGACTTGGACATATCTGCTGGTCAGACCAGGAATCAAAAGATAGAAGTAAAGTAAGATTGGAGGCACCAATGGAAATGGAAGAAATAAACACTGAGTGTTGCTTAATTACAAATGCTATTGTTTGGATGTAGGAGGGGTTCAAACTGAGACTGTAGAGGAAACTACATTTCTGGTATTTCCTATACTTTGAGGATGGGATCATGACCTTTATAAGGCTTTCATGATATGATTATTATGGATGTGGGTGTGAACTGAAGACATAAAAAGCTGTCTGGAGTATCTGACTTCTGATAGTATTTGGAATTCGAAGCTACTCAGAGCTCAGATCCAGGGGATTTATTTGGGCTCATTTGTAGTTAAAATGTTCTCAGCTGAAGTCACGTGATTCCATAGAATAAGGGCAGTTTCTAAATCAAATCACTGCAGTATTAGTAATAGATAGCTCCATCTTTCTGTCAGGAGTCTTTTTATTTTTCCTGCCTCAAAGCAAACAACCAGAGCTGATCCCAGATGCCTCTGAGCCTGGTGAACCAGCCACATTAAACCTCTGTTTAAAATAGCTATGCTGGCTTGAACAGTTTGTTTCAGGAAGAATCTCACCCGAATATGAGGTTTGCATCTCAGAAAAGATCTTACAGTACTCTACATTAATTAAAGATAAGGTGATATCATTACAGAGATAGACATTGTTATCTTTCCCTCTAATGTTATCAGGGTTGCTTTTATGCCCACAGATGAACACTTCCAGACAAAGATATTTTTGAAAACCTCCCATTGTGTTTGGAAGTAGCTGCTAAATGGAATTGCAAAGTTTCACAGGGAAGTCTGATGCACAGCTCATTGAAGTCTAAGATAAGGCATGTAAAATCATACTTAACTGTCTGTACTCTGGAATGCTAATTATTTTAGCAAGTGCATGTATAATATTAAATGTATAGTGAGTTTCTTTCATTTTGTTGGCTGTTAAACAAATGTTCAAAGGGGATACTTTCAAGAATCTGCCTGAGTTAAGCTTGACAACAAACCTTTACTGGGGCAAGGGAGGAAAAAAAAGCTGAAAAGGTTTCAGTTACTGCCAAAATTTCAAACTACACAGTGCTGAAAGCACCAAGAACTGAGGATGCATTTTTCTCTTCAGCACCAAACTCAAGCAATGGATTTTTTAAAGTGTTCCTAGCTTCAGTTAGTACCAGTATCTGAAGATGCTATCTAACTATACCACAAATGAGAAACTGACACATAATAGGAATGATTTACTTAACTTTATAGTTGGACACAAGCAAAGGAGCATTTACAGTAGGTGAAAAGGAATTGTCGGAGTTAGCTTAGCTGAACTCTTGTTAAAATTATTTTCATTATTCAAAACCTGACCCATAGTCAGTCTCAACATATGCAGCAGGATCCTGACTCACACCGTGCGTGCGTGCAGCACCCATCCTGCTCAGGTGCATATATGGGGAAGATGCCATCATGAAACATCAGAAGAGAGCAACAAATCCTCCTTAAAACGGGGAACTCAACCCTGTCAAGAGACAGAATCGTTGAAAAGAAACCAGTGGTGAAAACCAGATGGTGTTTATGTTGAACTTTGTATATTTACAAATGAATTCAGTTTTGCTTTATTGTTTTTCAGTTCTTTTCTAACAAAGAAGAACTCTAAGGCCATAGCTGTATAGCTGGTAAGTATCTCTATGTACATCTTCATCCAGCTAAGGAAGATTTAGAGCTGCAATTGTTACGTAAGTGTGCTGGAGCAGTAACAATTGATTAAGCCACTTTCTTCCTCAAAACTCAAAATCTGCATTTTCCCTTACAGTTCAGACAGACTGTTAGGTGATGCCTAATGGACCTGTGGGATTTTTTGCCTCCTTCACTGCTAAGGCAAGCAGCTACCATAAACTTTCTGTTTCTGGTGCTTAAGGGAAATCTGAACAAAAGAGTACTACCTAATTACCAGACTTAGCTCCTGAGTATCCTTTTGTTTCAAAAATCCCAATAATAAGCTTGAGTTACTTTACAACTAAGTTGAAAAATAAAAAATCACAGTAAGAAGAGTCATTCCTTGGGTTGCCATGGTTGCTACAGCATATCCCTAAATCAAAGTGATCCTTTGCTCTCAGAATGCCCTGAGAGTGAAAGCCCTTATACAAGGTAATAACAAACAAGCTTCACTTAGGTCTATGGAGACACTTAAAGTGGCACAAAGGTATCCCTATCTGGAACTGTTCTGCACTCACATAAACCAGGCTGTGGTCTGAACGAGCTACTGTAATTCCAAAAAACAAAATTTCCTCTTGCTTTATTATCAGCAATACATGGCCTGTATCAGTTAACATATTTCCAGACAGATTCTGATTAAGATTTAGTGGAGGTTTCCAACTAGCTCAAGTTTGGACAACTACTAAACAACTTCAAACAATGCACTTTATGAGAGGGGTCAGACAACCACAGTAAAAGTGCTACTAGCCTCAGCCAAAATTCTGATGTGTGCCTCACTGAGAAAGAACTCAAGGTTAACATTTAAAATGCAAGGTGAAAAACAGCTGAAATTACCATTTTTCATTTTGGAACTGCAGGCAGATTTTTGATACTTACATGCTCTGTGACACAGTTAGGTGCTGAGTGTTTTTTCCAACAGTATCTGAACACCTAATTGCCAAGAAGAAACACTCAGGCACTTCTAAAATTCCCCAGAGACACCTATTTCTACCTCTAGCCTAAAAATCTGGGTTTTATGGACTGCATCACCCTGTGAAAAAAAGGAGCCATGAGGAATTGTAACAACCCAAATCAGTATCTGAAAAGACTTTATAATAATACCATAACAACAGTTTGCATGTTAACCTGTTAACCTATGCTGCATCCAGTTGTATCCTTGCATCTTGGAATGCAACCCTGAAACCTTTTTAGTGAGATAAAATTAAAAGACAGCCTAGAAAGCTACTGTAAAGTAGCTGAAAGAGACATAGATTATGCTTCAATTACCTTCTTGAGATGTAGCCCTTACTTGCAGTCATTTAAACATGTCTATATCCACAATGAACCTGGAACAGAAATTATTCTGTGCAGGTGCCAAGAGCTGACACTGTTCACCTACAGAGTTAGTGAGCTCTTGTTTGTGCTCTCAATCTCTTTTCTAAGGTTTTTTAAAAATGAAGCGTCAGAGAGATTAAAACTATTTTTTAAAGTTCTTCACAGTCTCTTTGGAAACCAAAAGACAATTGTTACAAGTGTTAATTGTTTCGTATATTGAACTCTAAAAACAAAGTGTAGAAGGGATTTTTGGCAAATTAAGTCTGGTTTATAGGAAGATTTTTCTATCACCGTATCAGCTGTATCAGTTTCAGAGCCACACAAAGGGTCATCACAGTATTAATGACCAGGCATGTCTCCTATCAGTATTCCCTGCTTACCTTTCCCTATCAAAACAGCTACAGCAATACACTGCTTCTTTGCATCAGTATAATTATACCCACGCTAATGGCAGAAGACAAGCGGGAAAGGTGCTGCAGGGAAAGAGGACTGCTCCCTTGGGTACCACACTACTAGGAATGTTTAAGAGAGAACACTTTTCCTATAGTCTGCCCCTCTACGGCAGCCTTCCCAATAGCTTTTTAACACTGTTTGCTTAGGGGAGACCAATGTAGACATCAGAACCCAGAGCAAAGCAAGTGTGTGGAGTTAAAGAAAACGGGTGATATTGGCACTGATCACCTGCTCCCTTCAATCTCTGAAAGCTTTGGGAAGGAAGCTTCTAGTTCCCCCATGATCAGGTCCTGAGCTCTGAGCTGCATCCCTACCTCAAAATTAAAATATTCCCCCTGTACCCAGACCAGAGATGTCTGCAAGTGGTGGCAGGAGCCTGGCCCAAACCTCACCTGTAGAGAGGCAGACCTTCGCTCCATTGCGCACTCAGAGCAGCTTTTCCTCCTCCACTTGCAAGTCTGCATTCACCATCAGCATTCACACTACAGGGGAGACCTTACCAACAGGACCTGCTCTCCTCCACATTACTGAGTGGGAGTCTTTCACTAATCAAGGATTTCCAGGGCAGAAGTGCAGGAAGGGGAGGCAATGTGGCTTATCTGAGCTGCTGCTCTTTGATGATTAAAAGTTTTAAGTGTCAAGAGCAATTTCCAAACAGCAGTTGTTTCCCTCTGCTTGGCTTCACTGTTGCTTTCTGTGTTTAAAAAGTTTAGTTACATGTTTTGAGAAGCTCATCTGTAGAAAAGGCAAATGCCTCAGAAACAGTGATTCTGATTTTGTGACAACTGTCTTCTGAAAATAGTACATTTATTCAGTGAGCTTAAGCAGTCCTAGTTGTTGACTCTCCTCATGAAAATATTGATTCTAAGCTCCCTAGCTTATAATGTTTTGATCCACATTCTGGGCCTATTGATTTACCTTTGATACTTCAATCAAACTGTTGTTTATATCAACAGCAAATGCATCTGATCTCTTCAAAATAATTAGATTAATCACAGGAGGATCTACGAAAGCCTTGTTTTGATTGATTATGTCTTTATGCTCTCCTGGGGAAAACAGGCAAATTTGAAAATGTAAAGAAGAGACAGTTGTTAGCCTTTTCCTTCTGGCATCTCTGAAATAGCTTTAGTCTCAGTTTTCCTTTTATGATACCAGGCTTTTACAAGATTGCAGGCTTGCAGTGTGCTTAGTTATGATTTCCTCAGTGGCTGACATTTTGCAACACATAATGATTTAGCCAATCTGAGCAGAACTATCATTACACAATTTATTGTTCCCCAAAGCACTATTTGTTATAGAGACTATTAGGCCTATGAGACGGATTTTACAGAATTTTTATTAGAATTATTTTAAACTCCAAGGAAATTAATCCCTCCCTTCACACCTCCTGCTCCAAGATTTCCATTTTGCAAAGCAAAGAAAAAGTATTCAAGCACAAAAGAGGTGAGTGTGGTAGGTACTTCTCTGGAAATCATCAGTGCTTCTCCTTGCATAAAAAACAAGGACGGACTCCAGGATTCTACTTTTAAGGGTAAAATTCTCCTTTAATTCGCACCACAGAAACACCAGTGCTGCCAATGGGAGTTCTGTGAGAGTGCCGAGCCCAGCTGCATAAAGAATGGTGGATGTAATGCCACCGTTCAAAATGTATTTTTTTCTTTGATGAATGAATTGCTAAAGGAAAAAAAAGGCACTAAAAATTCTTCCATTCTGGAAACAATGACTTTGTACAATAATCCTATTGTTCAGTCATCACTACAGTCTCTATTGGAACCATGCCCAGAAGGACTAAGCATTTTGTGCTAAAACTCTTGAGTACCTTTTCTAGGGGGCCTTATACATTAATCAATAGTTTTGATTACTCAATCTTATTATTATTCCATTTTTTGGAAGAAACCGTTAGGGCTATTAATTACACCAAGAAAGTTATTTATCTTCTAGCAGAACAAAAAGAGCTCATATTGTCACTGTCAGAGAGCTGTTTAATGCACTGTGACATGTTGAACTTCACTCAGCTTCATGCTCTTTCCTCCCCTCTGATGGGTCATTGAATGATAGGATCAAACCTTGGGTTATGGAGCCACAGGAGGCTTCCCTGAAGATCAAAATGCTGCTGCTGCTGCTAAAGGTCACTTCTGGGAATGTATTTCTCAATTTGAGAGGGAGCTTAGCTACTGGAGACAGTGCAGGGAAAACAAGGCTGGCCTGATGTTGGAAGTAAGCTAGGCCAAGGGCACATTAAAAATCAGGGAATGGACGCCAAAGGAAGGATGCACATAATTAAAGTGAAGGAGGGAGAGAGGAGAGATAGTGGGGAGAAAAAGCACGTAGGAGATACACTGCTAATTTGGGGGGTTTGTTTGGCTTTTCATGCATGCATAATGAGGGGTAATTAGCTCTCCCTGTTGAATGAATTTCTCCATCTCAGTCATGAAAAGGAAAATCTCAGAACTCTGAATCTCTTATTCAGAAAGAGTGGAGCAACATTGCAGAGCAGACCAGGACTGGAGTGGATCAAGAGAAATTATTTTCTGTGCAATACAGAACAGAAGAGCTGAAAGAGGAAGCAGAAGTGCTGCAATGACACACTTAATGTTTCTTGAAGACAGAAAGAGAACAAAGGTGTGGGTGGTTTCTAGACATTTCCTTTCCTTAAAGCAGACCTATTTATGAAGACAGTCACTCCCCTGAAAGGGCCACCCTCTCTTACCTTGCTAATTATGTAAGGTTCTTACGATTTTTATTAGCTAAGAAAACAGTCTTTTTCTTTCACTCATAGCAAGAATTATCATATGGTTGTGCAATTCAGAATTTGCAAGTGTAAGAGAGCGTGGGAGCCACCATCTAGCAGCTTGTCAGGTCTCATGCATATTCTATGTTGGCTGCTGCAGTGTGCTCAGGATGACATCATACCCTGGGCTGCCGAGCATCTGACATCACACCTTCTGGAAGAACGTCTTCTGCCTGGAAACAGCACATGAAAACTCAAGCCAGAACGTACAGTACCTATTCAAAGAGTACAAGTAGAACAGATTGGACACACGTGGGATCCAGCACTGCTGGAGGAGGAGGACGTAATCCCACACATCTACCTCACACAGAGCTTACAAACTTCCATCTATTAAAAGTTGCAAGTCATTTTGTAGTACCTGAATGCAAGATAATGCAAAATTCTACTGCTATTATGACAGTGAGGATAAACAGTTTACCTCATCCCTTTGAGAAGATTTCCTTTTTTCTCTTTCCCAGGAATTAACTTCTCTTTCTCTACACAACTCTGTGGATAGACTTCTGTGTTTCTTCTCCAGGTTGTTTTGTATCGATATTTCAATCACTGGTTTCAGGAACCCAGGCTACCTCTTTATTCTGTGTCTCTACAGTACACAGCATAACAGAAACCTTTTTATTAATATTTAGAAGTGTGTAAAAGAGAAAGATATGGAACTTAACTTGGATTTGGGAAAGGTTTCACTGTACAAGATGCTAAAACAGAAGTCATTTGTTTCTGTCTGACATAGTTTGAGTTCTGTATGGCTCAAGAAGTGGGGATAAATCTACAACCTATAGTTTTCTGAAATGAACAGAGTAAAAGGAAAATTGATTAAGAGAAATTTTGCAGTCGTCTTGGACCCACCTCTCTAGTGTTTTAGACCAGTTTTTCCCTGCAATGTCTAAATTGACAAATTAAGAAATTCACATTACAAGTCAAAAGAAATCTCAAGAAAGGTATATTGATTTTTATAGAGGACTTGGGGTAAACCACTTTTTCTTATGCTTCAACTAAAATGAAGTTTAAATATTTGATGGGATAAAAATCTCAACAGAGTTGAAAGTAACACTAATAGGAAAAGCCCTGCTTAAATTCCAGCGAGCTCTTGCAGGAGCTGGGAAGAGATGACTTTTCATTTATCTAAAGTTTTCTAATAATGGGATAAGTATTAAAACTAAAAAGCAAAACTCAAACACTCACAGGTTTGCAGATTACCATGCCTTCTACCTGTGAGCCACTGGCAGCTACTGCTGGGTCCTAAACACCCAAATCACTTCAAATCACAGCATTTTAAAGGCCCATTAGATATATTACTTTTCCCTGAATAGTTAATGAAACATAGCTCTTCACATTCCCGTATTTCACATATGGCAAAGGGAACTGAAACTACCAGCATATTTTAAAGATTCTGTTTTAAAATGTCATCTTTTGATATGCAAATACTTGGCCAGAAATAATACCACTTCTTCCACTAATGCTCTATTCCTTAAACCTAAGAAAAAGAAGAATCAAATCAATAAACAGCTTCAATTTCTACTCCTTCTGTCAAGTTGCTTTTAAAACAATATGCAGCTAAAATCCCATAGCTAAATACGTCAGGCCAACATATTGCTTCAATTACTGCCACATAACCTTTTTCAACTTGATATCCGTTATCTTATCTCTAATAGATAAATACTGACCCTTGGGAACGGACCTATGCATAATAAACAAGAAAATTGAGTTGTTCTCTTAAGACAGCTGTCACCTGGCACAAGAAGTGGTGATCAAATGATCCAAAATAGCACTCAAGCAGATCAAATTAAGGGAAAAGCTTTCTGTCTTTTTTTTTGTCCACAGATGTCACCTAAGAGGGTCAGTTCCTCCTATCTGTTGTTCCTAAAAAAATTAGTTCCTAAAATGCAGATTTTAACAAATGTCCTTCTCCAGCAACGTCTGACTCCACCTTAACAGGCATTAAATTTGATATGCTGGACAAAGGAAACTAAGCAATGAAAATCATTTGTTAAAGCCAGTGCAATATGGATAAACAGTAGATTCATATTTAAACTTGGCAAGAAAATCAGAGCGAGAGGCCTCTCCATTTTGCAGGGATTGAGGAAAAAGTGAAAAGTCTATGGAAGACTAATAAAACTTTTTTGGCATACCATCTGGAAGTATCAGCAGTTTCTGATTTTGGAAAGAATGCATTCTGCTTTTAACTTCACACAATGCCTCATTTCTGCTTTTCATGTACTCAAGACCAAGAAGCCTTTTCACGAACAGCCCAAAAATCAATACGTGTTATTCTGTCTCACCTAGGCATGTGTTCTCTGAAAACAAACTGAGACATCTTGCAACTTAACTAAACATCACACAATAGCTCGGCCAATTCTTCCACCAGGAGGTACGAATACAATACAGTCAAGTCCTGCAGACTTTGGAAAGGTTGTGGAGAACTGAAAATGAATGGAGAAGGAAAAACAGAGGGAAGAAAGCCCTTCTTATTCTTCTCTCGAGGGACATAACCTGCAATATGACAACTTTCACCCGTGACATCAGCCAGTCTGTACTTCAATCCAACAGTACTTAACTCATATTCTACTTTAAGCCTTTAAGACTGAATTACTTCTGATTTTGAATAGAAATTAATTTAGTTACGAATGTCTAACTAGATCAAGGCCCAAGTTACTCAGACGATGAGGTTTATTGCTGGACTGTATAAAGGACAGCAGCAAAGGTTACAGTTTCCTACTCCTTAGATAAAGAATGTTGATGAAAGCAGGAAATAGTCCTTAAATGTAAAGCCCACAAATGGCACTACCTCCTAACAAACCTTGACGCTGTAGTAACAGCTATGCAGACCAGCTTGTGGCTGTAATACAATCAGTATGCTTTAAGAACTTATTCTGTTCTTGGGAGAACTAAATAAAGGAGGAACCTGGATGAGAATACCCCATGTGCCAGAGCCACATAATAACCATCTGATCCAGTACAAATGGCACAGTCCTTCATGAACCCAGATGCTCCTATGCTCTGGTTTAAATCTGAAAACAGGTTTTTCACTAGTTCAATTTACATGAAGAGTTCAAAAGGCTTATTTTTCATTCCAACAGAGAATTAACACAAATGTCAGAAGTTGCCAGGGAACAGACTGTCACCCTCCAACTGCTTCCCTCCCTTCAAATACTTGGAGGATATTGTACTTCGCGTATCGCCTTTTAATCCTGTGTTCTGGTGCAGGCTTTTTAATATGTACTTGCTGTATCTGTACAGAATCTGAAAATGCAGAGTAGCCTACCAGACAGAGCTTTGGCTTTGGATTTAGGAGACCTGAGAGCTGTTAAAAGCTGTTAAGAAGGCTGCAGTAAGTCACCTCCTTACTCTGTGCTTCAAGCTCTGCATTTTGGCAGCATAATATCGACATGCTTTGAAATAGGTGGATGAAAAATCTCAGACTTTAAAACACAGGAGAAAGCATAAACACAGATAAAAGACACTCTTGCTAGAAAGGAAAGAAGCAAGCAATATGTACAGAACCATCAAAAAGTCAGTCTGTTTCTAACAACTACAACACACAACTTCATAGATCATTTCTTAAGGTACACCAACCTCGCAGGCACAGGCATCGCTCTGACTGGCAGGCCAACTGATGAGCTTGCTTTAGGCTGCCCAGTTCATGAGCTGCACGGAGTCTCTCACCAGTAGTAGTGAGTTCAGTGTAGGCTGCAAAACTCATCTGAAAAGCTTTGGGTTCTCATTGCCAAGGCCACTGTGCTACTCCCAGTGCCCAGCCAAGGGGGTTTAAAGTTAGCCCAGTTACACACTAGATTCCCATTTATAATAAAGACAAACACTTATGGTGGTTCAGTTTTACTAGCACTAAGCCAATCTGAGACATCCCCAAAGACTAAGTAGTCGCAGCTGACTCTCAAAGACACTGCTCCAGAAAAGTCTTCACTCTGGTCCACTGTACCACAGAAAATTGCAAACAAAGCTAAAATTTCTCAGAAGCATTGTCCTAAATGCTCTTGAGCTCTGAGGTACTCTTGCAGTGAAAAAGGATCACCATAAGTATGTCTCCATGCCTCTGCCAACTGCTTCTGATGCAGGGCTCAGAGGGCTACAGGGTGAAGTGCCCAACTGTGCTAGGTAGGCTTAAAGTATGTTGAAAGGTAAGTGTCTTCACAAACACTATTTTCAATTCATTATTTGCTAAAGCTCAAGTCTCACAGGTGTTTTCAAGGTAAAAGACATTACAAAGTGTACAGTGTAAGGCCTGATATACAGCATTTAGACACAAGCAAGTCTAACTTTGCTAAATCCAGTTCTTTCTAGCTCACTCTCGCTGTTTCTAATACCCTAAGTACTCAGCCTAGTAACTCTTTTCCCCATAATAATAGTTAGCAATGATAGGCTGTATTCTTATGGCTCGTGTTGCCATAACCACAAATTATGATTTCAAATGTGAAAATACATTACTACAAAACACATCTTTAAATCTGCTCAATATATTTGACATGTGAGTTTGTAGCCTCTAGATTGTTAATTTAAATTCAAAGCAAGCTCATAGTGAAAGAAAATTCTGCCATCTGAGAGAAGTTAAAGCAATGCACACTGTGAGTGGGCAGGTGCTGACACCCCAAAAATGCTGTCCAAAGAGTAACTCGGAGCTTTCTCCACCGAGGTACAAAGTTTGAGCAGGCCAGACACTATGCTGCTTATTCCACTTCTGCAGGGTACCTAGGAGAGTAAAAGACAGAGCACACAAGCAGAGCAGGTAAGCAGAGCCCTTCGGTTGTCTCAGTGTACTTCACTGGAAATCAAACCAACACTGAAAAGGGGAGGAAAACTCTTTGCTGGTGAGATCCAGGCTGCCTGATGTCAGTTCCAGTGACAATCACATCGGGGTGACTGTAGACGTGTGGAGGGTTCACCTCCTCCCAGACAAACTCTGTACTTTCTTATTTTCCAAAATAATCATACTGAAAGAAAAGCATGCTGAATGAGTTGTACAGAAGGCGACTTCATAATATTGTTTGTGTTTTTCAGAGCCAAGGAAAAGACAGACAAAGCACTAATTAAAGATCAGATTTTGAAAGCACTAGGTAATACAATGCCTGTGAAAACCAGGCTCTTGTTCTTCTAGAAAACAAGGTCTGATGGTGTTGCCCTCATGAATTACTTTTTATCTGATCCTCACCACAGCCTTGGCTAAAGAAGAAAGCAACTCCACTCACATCTCTCTCATATCCAGATATTGCACTGGAAAAACTGTGCATGCCAAAAGTCTCTCTCCAAGACCATGTAGCATTTTTCAAAATAAACAAGAAGATTAAGGAGCTTAGGAATTCAGGCATCCAGTTCCTCTTACAAAAGATGGCTAGTGAGTTCCCACAGGCAAAGGCACTTGTGTTCATGCAGTTCGGTAAAGTTCTGTTTTATCATTTTGAGACTGTTTAAAGCCCATTAACAAAGCAGGAAATTTACCCCCTTTGGATTCCTTAGGATCTGGGCACTAAAGCCCTTTGGGTTCTTTCACTGCAGTGGAAGCTGATACAGAGCAGCTCACTGACTTGCCACTAGGCACATGTACACACACCACATACTATACATGTAACATAATTAACATCCATGAAATACTTTTTTCCCCTCAGCTTTCCAGTATAATATGCACATGCTTCATAATTGCAATGTATTGCAAGCTGTCATGGGACAAGACAAACCGCACAGGCAACACAACTCACCTGCCAACATAACTGAAAAAAAATCATATTTCGGTCTTTAGAGATGACTGATTTAAAAACAAAACCACCACCCACAAAATGATTTCAAATGCTGCTCCATAAAGGCTTCCATGCTAAAACCTGGATTGTACCAACATATGTTTTGTGTGTAAAGTGTGACAGAGCTGTAGTCAGCAGAAACTGAAATCAGAACTAAATACTTTGAAGAACTTTTCCTGATGTGGTTGGGAAAGAATGCTGTCTGGAGAAAAAGCACTGGGAGCATATTATTCAGAGGTCAAGAGCACAGCTCAACTCAGTGTTCTGCCTTCTAATGCACAGAGAGAACAAGATTTTGCTGGCCAGAGAAGCAGTTTCTGTACTGTACATCTGGTTATAATATCAGTGCTGCAGCCTTTTTGTTATTCGTGACAGGTTTTAGAGGATTATAATACTGTTTTCTTTTTATTTCAATTATTCTGGTAGATGCTAAGTCTGCTCAGAGAGTGATGGTTGCTTTGAAAGAATTAGGAAAGCTATGCCCTTTCAAATCTATCAAACCACTCCATAAATGTCCTTTTGAAAGATGAGGCAATTCTAGAGACTTTTACAAACAATCCAAACAACATACTTAATAGTAACCAAACCGGACCTGAGCAATTTGATGACTTCCCAGTGTTTGATTCTAATAGTGTTTATAGATGCATTATAAGGGAAAGTCATTTACTCTCTTCAAAAGACCAGCCTGGTTAGTTTGGACTATGATTACAAACTGGTCACTGAAGCTGCAGCCAATTCAGTGGTATCTGTCACTCGCCTTCATACACACAGCCTGCTTTGCTCTGAGAGCTTTGCCAGCTCTGAGATGAGGAAAGGATGTTTGCTTTGAAGGAGTGTAAATCTAGCAGCTCAACAAATATAATAGGTGGGGACACAATTTGGGGAGCTGTTTGTACAACCCAGAGACACTACAGCTAGTGCTGTGCTGAAGGGTGAGTGCTTTCCCAGGAAGCCAAGTATTTTTTTACCTTTCCCCACGTAGGAAAGAGCCCTATGTCTCCTACTAGGAGAATCCTGAGGGAAATGTGATCATCTGACAAACATCTTACACCTTCAAAGACTTACCAGCTGTAGAAAAGCTTTTGCTTAAGGAAAAGTTCTCCCTGGAGCTCTTCAGGCCTGACAATTTTATATGTTTCATTTTAAAATGCTGAAAATGCCTTCATGACAGGAAATTACATACTTAAAATGAAAAATTAAACAAAAATCACCCAGACCTGCTCTGCAGTGCATCCAAAACAAGCAAGTTCCTTGGCAGTCCTAGTTGTTGCTGCCCCAGCTATGCTAGCAGACTGTCTCCTTCAGTGTGACACCTTGGTATGCGAGCAGCCATTCCCATTTGTCTCTGACCAGAAGACAAACAGCTTGCCACATTTTCTGAAACAGGTAGCATGTGAACTCGAAATGCTCTCACAGTTGCATTTTAAGATAAAAGTTTAAGGAAGTTCCTTGAGTAGATTAAAGTTGCATTGGTACAAAGGGAAATGCTCACTCACTCCACTAAAAGCCCAAAGCCTTCCTCAGGTGTGCCCTTAAAATGGTAGCTATGAATCCAATTTATATCTCCATATATTAAGCTTGGACTTCACTTTCACCACATCCACTCACTCCCTCCCACACACTGTGATGGATTAGTAGGAAGCACAGACAGTGGAGACTTGGGATACTTTTCTCACTCAACTAAATGTGTAGAAAGCCACAGGAATAATAATTTGATAATGAGAGAAAGGAAGAAAATAACCTTGGTTCTTTTTTTACTGTACTTGTATCTAAGTACTAAAATTAATTCTATAACTTGAAACATCTTTTGTGGAGGAGAGGAAGGAAAAAAATAAAAGGAGGAAGAAACCCCCACTCCTCCTGGGTTGAGTGGTATGAAGACAAGTTCTCATTCCTTCTCACCAGAAATGGGACCAAAATGATTGGGCAGAGCAATGGGATTTTGCAATACTGCTCCATTTTACAACTTGCTATTAAAAACAACAAAAACGACAAAGTACTTTTCCTGGATTTTTAGCAGTAGACACTTTCAAGATTTTCCCACTTTTTGTCCTTCTGCAATGACTTTGCATTTTGCCATGTACCCTCTTCCAGAGCAGGTTTCTCTCCTCCTTTCCCTATCTACAGTTGGAACTCCTTGGCCCTTTAGCATTTAAAGGAGGCAGCCTCTTGCTGCTCTCACAGGCACTACTTGCTCCCTGAATATTTAAATAGCCCAGCTCCTTTCATGAGCTGCAAGACACCCACATCAAGGACTAAAGGATCTAAGCAACGACCCTGATATTTAGATCTAAAAAGTTGTTGATAGCCAAGTTCATCCTCAGCATAGTTTCACTGAATTTGAAAGACTCACATGTGGGATACATTTGGCCCTCTGTGTTAAAATTGTAGGGCTGATCTAGTGATACATAATAAGCAAAGACATTTGAGGGAGTTCAGCGTCTTTCAGGGTAAGGATTTTTAGATCTATACCTTTGTTCCCACAAGAGTTAAATGAATAATGAAATCTCCCTGCAGTGAGAACAGATGAACTTAATTCAGAGGAAATTTCTCAAAGAACTGCCTTGGTGCCTAGCAAATGTGCCTGTCAAAAAGGGTTGCTCCTTCCCAGGTATTTGTCTTAGAAATTCCCTGCCTATAGGATTACACAGAGTGGCTTAGGATAGATTTATGCTTTAAGCAGGTTTTCATTTTGTAGGTTTGAAAATTATGCTTTTTATTAGCATAAATGTGACAGCAGTTTAAAGACCAAAATTCTATTTAACAAAATGAATTTTAAGCTAATAACTCTTCAGATAACCAAAATACAAACTTCTGACGATCAGCACAATTTCTTTAGGCAGTTAATCCTTTCTTCTCTACAATAGCAACTGTCAATTTATACTGTATCTGTAAGATTGTCCCTGGATCAGATTGGATGCTTCCATTCCCGGGCTTCAAGTGTTTTGGACAAATGACAAAACTACCTGGATGTCTGATTACACAACCCGCACTTCAGGAGAAAATTACCTACTTTGCAATTTAGAAGGGACTAAGTTAAACCCTGGTGCCATCCTTACAATCACTAAATTGACCTAATAGAATAGTAGAATTCTAACATACCTATCTTAGGCAGAAATACCAATTCTTATCTTTAATAATCATCACAATATAGCTGAATCCTTGATAACTGCAGGCTGCAAGAATTCCTGTAACTAGCATCAAAATTTGTAAAATACTTCAACTTTTAATTCTTCAGGAATTACAGTGCACATGTAGACACTGTTTCAAAACACCACCAGCAAAAATACACTTACAATAGTGCAGCATTTTAATATAGATTTTTCAGTCCTAAAGAGGACATTTAATCTTGATGTTTTCAGTAGGGTGGCTCATCTTCTAAGCAAGAGGGTAGGTGTAGAATTACAAGAGCTGAATCTTCCCAGTGAATCCATTCCTCTGTCAATCCCCAGGTTCTTTAATGTTTCAGAGAAGATTTCCCAGCTGCTGTTTACTTTCGTATTTTTGTCAGCCAATCCACAGAAGGAAGACAAATTGGGTAGACTAGTTATAAACAGACTACCGATAAAAAATTTAAGTACCACTATCTAGAAGTAGAGTTTAAACAGAATTTTAAACTAAATCAAAATGTCAGAGTAAAGGACCATCAACGTAACAAGCTCTGATGCACTGCACTTCACCTAAGATATTGCGAAAGAACTTCTTCCTGAATTTGAGAAACTTTAACTCAAACGTTGAATCCTTTGTGCAGTGACTTGGTGCTCAATGGCCTATGGAGCATATAAAAAGTAGCACACCATTGCCTGTGCAATGCCTCTTCAGCAGAAAACCAAGGCAGAGGAAATAGATTTACTTAAGAAAAAAAGCCATGCTGAGGCAGGGGAAGCCTCGACTTTCACTGTATATGGAACTTGGCAGAGTGTCTGGGTAGAGCGCTTTCTTCTTATTGTCAGTAGTTTCTTTAAAACCTGGCACTTTAGGCCATGTGTCTGAGGTTTGTCTACACAGGAAATTTCCCATCAGTCATAACTATATTCTGCCAATTCTGCTATGCTATTCTGGTTTATCTCGCAGGATAAACATGGAAAAAAATAGAGTTCCTTTTGTGTGCTAAGGATAATGAACTCCAGCCTGGATTAAGCACTTCTGGAATATAGTTTCTAGATGGAAAGGTACACAAGGTAACAGCTTTGCTTCATGGACAGGTCTTTAAGAGTCGAAAAAAAAAATGTTCCCAAGGAACTTCCACAAAGTGTCAGTGCCAGCTATATGAAAGCCAACAGCAGATAAAACAACTTGGATAAAGCAGGCTGGGGGAAAAGGTTGCTTCAGGTGTGGCTGTAAGACAGAAAGGTGGGGATGTGAGAGTTATGAATCTCTCCTTGCTATAAATCACTCAGTGGTGTACCAGCTGAGTTGAAAAACAAAAAGAAAAGCGCTGGGCTTTACAGCACACTCAGCATTGTTTGTTTTGTCTGCCAAGTCTATTTCTCTTCCTTCAATGGAGTGCTTGTGGTTTGGGAATGACTTTTTAGCCGGTTCTGTCTGTCTCTATCTGAGGCCCCAAACTCGCATTTCTGAAGTGTCACATAAGCTGAAAGTCTGTACTTCTGTTCTCCAACCCTCAGCAGACACTGGAGTGTTTGTGTCTCAGTATTTATGCCATTTCAGCAAGTGCTTAGAGAACGAAAACATCAACTCTTCCATATAAGCACAGATTCAGAAAACAAAGTTTAATTTTGAAAATGCAAACATACAAAGCAAAGTGAGCCACTCAGCAATACTGAAGCCTCCCACTAATTGGAACCATTCCTTTCTGTGCTATTTATCAACTCTGGATCCTGTTTCCTACTGCACCGCCTGCAGTCAGCACCACTAAGCTCAGTTTCAAGTTTCTCAAATCTTACAGTGCCAGGAATGACCACATTGCCCAGACACTCTCCTGGAGTTCATTAACAGCCTTTCCAAGTGTGTTAAACATTACTTTTACTTTGGCTTAAAGCAGAAATGGGTGAGAACAGGAAACAAAGACATTTCAATAGTTGTCATACTCTAAATCCCCAAATGGGTTTGGTGGGAGGCACTGCAGACAGCGTATCAGCCTGTCCTGCCAAACAGTCATGAGCCAGGGACCCTGTTTCTCCCCATCAGGATGGAAGCAGCAATGGCACTGTGAGAGAAACAGAAGTTTCACAAGGGTAAGGGCTGGCAGAAGGCAGTCCTGGTGAGGAAGAAGAAGATTATTTTTATATCTTCTTAATACATTGTTCTCTTAGCAATGTAAAAAAATCCTTAAACCACTATGATTCAAAGTGTTGGGTTTACTTGGTCTGGATGGAGGCAGAAGACTGAATACAAATCCTGTGACGTGTCAGCTTCCATACTGGCTATAGCCATTGCTTACACAGAATGGATTATGCTCAAAATATGTTTTGTAAGGAATATCAATAAGACCCACCACACAACAGACAACAATCCAAAGATTTGTCAAAATGCTCTCCCTCTCCAACCCAGAGGAGGGAAAGCAGGGAAAACTTTTAACCACCTAAAACAGAATGACTGAGCCTTCTTTATGTGGCTTTTGATAACGCAAGTAATATTTTTTAAAATATGGAGAATGAAGCATCAGGATTCAGAACATTTTTTTTTTTCCAAATTAAAGGAAATTTGCAGTTATATTTGATCATCTGATTATTTGACATTTATTTTGAACCACATTTTTCCTTAGAGAGAAGATTTAATTCATCAGGAGGCACATAACCCATGGTTAAGGGAAATGTCTAAGAAAGCAGTAACATAGATCTGCTTGGATCTCAGATTCTCTTGGTCTTTAATAATCCTCTAAAGGACAAATTAAGTTATGCTTCCATGATCCCCTCTGTCCAGGACCAACTGAGATCGGAAAAGGAGAATAAAAAAAAGAAAAAGAAGTCATTGCTGCTATTGCCTATTTTCATTATGGTTCTTCAGAAAGTAACCTAATAGTTTACTTTTTTCCATACTTCTATGAGAACAGTTAGTTAAATTGAGAAACACTACTCTCTGCTCTGTTAACTTTAGGTCTTGTAGACCCACACACAAAGTGCTTGTGATGTTCTTGTAAGGAATACCTAGGAGCACACTGTCCCTTTTCAAGTGACCAGCCTGACACAAAAGCCAGCATCTATTCAGAATTTAGTATTAATGCCACAGTTAAGACATGGACAACTTGCATATTTGCATTTTTTATTCATATAGATTTGACTTACTGAAGTGTTTCATAAGTAATAACAAGATACGACTTTGAAACTCCTTGTACAATAGCTATTAGTAGTACTATTACCTGGCAGAGATGACAACTGAAAACTGCCTGAGTTTAGGCTATGCTTCAAGCAGATCAGCAGATCTGTGAATTTCCAGTTCCTGTATTTTACATTTTCTGGATTTAATTCATCAAAGTATGCCACTGAGAGCACAAGTAACTTTAATAGATGAAATTCAGCCCCAGTGAACAGAGCGTGTGGACAGTCTGATGGAAGATCTGCCACTCAACTCAGGGGAACCCCTGACCCTTCTATCAATCCAAAACAGGCTTCCCCTTCAAACGCCACCCTTCCAGGGCTGCTTCTGTTGGGGCAGTTCACATGTCAGCTGTAGCAATTTCCTAGTAATTTGTTTCTCGATTATTTTATACTTTGAGCAAATAATGTATACAAAATTAAAATTACTATTTCCTCCTATTTCACACTTTGCTTTCTGCTGTTTTTATGTACTGATTCTATTTTCTTGCTCCAATGGCACAGTTCAGTGTCTGGGCACTACTCCTGCCCCTGCAGAAAATTGCACATGGGAGCAGACCAGGATTCCATGGTGCAGCCACCCTACAGTGGTGGCACCTTCACAAGAAGAACATGTTCATGTAAATGCTGGCATACAAAGAAACTGCTTTCATTTGGTAGGTCAGCCTGCATGTAGAAATACACATATTTGAGTTAACAAGCAAGATTAAGCAAGTGTATTATACATGAAATGCTGGGTTTATGTGAACTGCATAGGAACTTAACCCTAGAGTGCTCTAAAGCCTTCTGTTAACTTCCCTCTGTGGTGTGCATTTAATACTTGAAATACTCACTGATATCTCACTGCTTTGGAGAAACATTAATTTAAAAGGCTTTTCCAACAGCCATGTTAGAAGCATATACCCTGAGACAGATGCAAACTATAGTTAAAGCAATCCTTCTAAGATTGGCAAGACCTTAGACATTGCTAAGATACAAAATAACACCATTTTGCCTGTTACTGATTTTCTTAAGATTTCTGTGTTACTATTAGCATGCTGCATATGCAGAGTTCTGTATAACACTCTTGCTATTATCATGAACAACTGTATTAGTAAGAAGACAGCTGGTGTTAAAACTTGATATTCACTTACAACCTAAAGCACCAGTCCTTCTAATGTTACAACAAGAGCAGTATGATTGACGTTAATGAGCCCATTCACATGCACACAATTAAATATCCAGGTATATGCTAGCTGCAGGCAGGATACAGTGAGGTTTGAATTACATTTAACTTCCAGTGAGCTAAAGGTTTGATACTCTTCACCTCACTGGTGTAAATTAGCTTGTGAAGCACTTGATTTTTAGCTCACTTCAAATCAATAGAATTCTTTCGAGTAATTTCACTGGGCCCTGTATCAATAATGTAACATTTCACCAGTACTGAAGTAATTTAATCTAGAAATTGTTTCCCAAAACTTGATAATGATTTAAGGTACAATCAGTCAGAATCTTTTTTGAAACCTGATAAATAATAGCTCAAAGGCAGACATCTCTAAAATTAGTTGTTATGCTTCACTGAGGCTGTCACAAAACCCAGCAAGCTTGTTCTCTTTCCTGTACTGCAGCATATAGTAGGTTTCAAAATGATCTATATTTATTTGTTTGGTCTTTTTCTATAAGAAAATTAACAGATTATTATAATGCACATTTAATACATTATTAAATTATGTCACCTGCTCTTTGATTGAGAAGTAAAGATCAAGTTCTATCTAGTCAGAGGCATAAACGCAATCAAGTATTAACAGCTGAATTACTTCCAGCAATAAGGTACTAAGGCCAAGCAAAATGTCCAAGGTCACTACACTCCAGATGGTACACTAATATATTTACAGGACTGATGCCTCCTGGCATTTTCAATTTCTTATGTTGGGTTGTTTTTGGAACCAATCAAATTGAGGAGCTGGCAGCTGCAATTTGCCCACAAAATTAAATTTAAAGGATTATAACTTCAGTTTTAAGCAGTGATTTGACTGTATTGATGTGAAGCCACTATCCCCAGCTCTTGATTTGCACTGATTGATGACCACTGCGTATCATAAATTCAATCGGGACAAAACAGACTGGCTGTCCATAGAGATTTTTTTTTTCATGTTCACAGGCACTGATTTAAGCCTTAGCTAACAGAGTCAACAATCAGGAAGATAACAAAAGGACCCTACATGAATTAACTGCTTCTGATAAAGGTGCCTCAAATATTCTGCATTCCTCTGTGCTAGAAGAATTTTAAACAAGGGGTTTTTCACCTGGGCACTTTTGCTCAAGCAATGCATATGCACACACAATTATACATATTGATGTTCCTACCTATAGATGTGGAATATGTAAACACAAACTTACAACTGTATACCAAAATTTTTGCACTTGTGCACAAGCAAATGCACGCTTTTCTAATCCTAAGGATCTTTTACTAATACAGCCAAAAATCTCCTAGAAGCTTGTCAGAGACCATAGTGCCCAGCTTTCATCTGTGCAGCCAAAGCCTACCTACAGTAACAGCATGTTCTGGGAAGGGACAGGCACTTATCCCAACAGCAGCCTGAGTAGCCTGCTCAGGTTAAAGATTATTTGTGCAGCACAAAGAGCCCAGAGGAGCTCCAGGGCACTCTATGCTGTAGGACACTATCATGAGCTAACAGGAAAAAAAAAACCAAAAAAGCATCCCAGCTGATCACCCGACACAAAAAGCAAACACTTCCAGCTCTCTAAAAGTAGACCCAGAACTGGGTGTCAGAAAATACAGCACTGAGCTTTGTCATTACTTGAGCTGAGCAGTGTAGCCTGATTTTTATATATATGTGAAATGATGTGTGTGTGTACATATATATATTTAAATAAATTATACTGTCAAATTTAAAGTGGAAAAAGCACTGCTCTCAACTTATGCCTAGACTTTCTTAGGCAGTAAATCCTGCAGGTTGCTTATCTTTAAGCACCTAGCTCTTTAGGTCTTAAGTTTGTGGTCTCAGATTTTTATATAGGAAGCAAGCACCGGAGGCAGCAACAGACTGTCCGGCAACACGGCTTCAGAAGGAAAAGATAAAGAGCAGGAACTTTGCTCTCTGCTGTCACAACCTTTCCCAACAGGCACCTGATGCCTCCACTGATGATCTCTACTCAGAAGTGCTGTGCTTTGGGAGTTTCTCAGCCCTTCAACAAGTTTCAGAACTACATTTGGGAAGCAAGGCAGCATGCTCCTTGAAGGGAAATTTGCTTTACACATTGGCGTCTTTCAGAGGAACCGCTACAACTCCCGTGTTCATATGCCATCAGGTTGTTTCAAAAAATTTACCAGTAAAAGGAAAATGCAATTTAAAACTTCCAGTTCTTCCAGGTTATTCTATATTGGTTTTGTATTAAAATATGGACATTTAAATATAGTTGTCATCCTACCCATATTTCCAGTAACTTTACTGTAAGTACCCATATTTTGCTATATTTGGCTTTCGTCCCTGTCACTGTGGGTCTTACCTCTCTGTCTCTTGCTTCTGACCTCTACCAGTTCCATTTGAAAGCTTTTATTACTGCATTAGCAAATCCGTGACCAAAGTTGGTTTTCTCTTTAAATTTCTTATCCTGATGAAACCTTTAACTATTGCAGTACGATATCGATGATCTAAATATTTCAGTCTTCATAAATAAGTTATCAAGAGTGTTCTATTTATACTTTCATGTATGTATACACAAATACATAAAGTTAAAAACAGAAATTACTTTTAAGGGTTTTGTCACATTAAATGTACAGTAACTCCTGAGTAAGTTCCAAAGAACTAAAAAAGAAAATCTTTAAAAGTACATGTGCTCAAGGTACTGATTAAATCAGGATCCACAGCATACCTGGATGGAAATGGTGCAAAGAAAATGGAGGCATCAAGGTTTTTTCTTTTGTAAAAGGCTGACAAGATCTGGGAGAGAGGCCTGGATCGAGCAGCCAGCAATGAGGCAATTTATACTGGCTACCTTCAGACAGTAAGTGCTCACACTCTGAGGAGAAAAATACCAGTAATATCTCGACTGGACTTTTTAGTATTGGACAGAAAATTAAGCACACAATGATTCTCAAAGTATTTAACTGAGAAATAATTCCTATGATCACAGAAATTACGCCTTCAGCAGTGATGTCTCTCCAACCTCTCGCTTTCTGAGCAGGGAAAGGGAAGCAAAGATCAGAGTGATCTGAGGAAAACAGACGGCTCAAAATGTTATTTAATAATATATTACTTCTCTTGTCAGAATTCTCTCTAGCGTCACCTCAGGGGAACTAGACACTGTACACAACAGAAGACAGGCCCTTTGTTTTTACCTCAGGAGGGGTCCCACGGGGCGGGCGGCGCATCCGCGCCAGCGCAGAGCCCGAGGTTCTGGCGGGAGGCGGCCCCGCTGCCCTGCGCTCGGCACCCGCCCCTCCGCCGGTTCTCGGGGCTCCCCTGCGGTGAGAGCAACAGGCACATCAAAGCAGGTAACATTTCTCTTTCTGAGTGGAGCTATAAAACAAACAATTCAGAAATGGTTATGCTCTCGGAGATTAAAAAGTCCTGGATGACAAATTAATTCCTCAAAGTGATAAAGTGACATGTTTTCTCAATTTCTTTGTAGTGAAGATCAGGAGGCACAAACCTGACAAGGCTTGAGCATCGGCAGCACTTATATAAGACTGTGATATGTCTTGGCCCATTTGTTTAAATGGCTTTCATAGAAATATTCATGGAAATATTTTGAAATGCAGGAAGCTGAGATTCAGCTATCTTGCACTTGCAACTGCAGCAACCTTAATTCCCAAATTCAATTTGAATGTGAAATATAATCCACAGCTATTTTGAAGAGAAGGCATGGATTATATTTGTAATGCCTTCATCTAAGCATTCATATATAGCATTCATTTAAGAATTCAAATGTTTTCTTCAAGGAAGTGTAATATTAAGCTTCAGTTTTTCTTGTATTAAAAATAAAAATCTACATTGCCCACAGGTGAGCAGATACAGGAATTTTACTAAGACCTGAGGTCTCCATACATGCACTGCTGTAGCTAGATTAACAGAAGGATGCATGTGTGATGCATCACCACATGGAACAGAGTCCGTGATCTCCAGATAGGAAAACCTGAGGAATAACAACTGGAAAAGAGAAGGATGGGAATGTTTCTTTCCAAGACATTTAAATACAGGAATATTTTTAACATACATACATTACTTTCACTGTGCAAATCAAGGAGAATTTAAATGTGTGTTTACTCATAAGCAACTTGACCTGCTAATTCACCATCTCTCATTGCTTACATAAGGGTCTGAGGTCTATCCTACCCCAGCTTGTACAATTTGCATTTTGTTAAATGTAGGTGAAATTCAATAAATATTGTAGCTTAAAGTACAACCAGGGTCACAGATTTCAGAGTAAGGTCACTAAAAACCTCATAACGTAATGCCATAAACAGAGATACAAAATCTCACAGTACATTCATATTGTGAGAGTATAAATTAACACTGCCATTTATTGTATTACTGCCTGATAGGAATTTGCAGGTACTGTCTTCATAATAGTTACCAGTATCTCTGGATCTTATCCTATGTATTATAAGAATCAGCAAGGAAGCATTTAGGCTTTGACAGTTGTTCTTGTTTTTCAGTCCTTGCTTTGTTTCTGGATCGATGGACAGATAGCTGTAAACAGATTTTTGCAATGCTGTCTTAACAGAATTACAGTACACAGAATTGATTGACTGTCTATGGGACAAGCTATTTTGTAAAGGCAAGACCCTGAAAGCAAAATCTGCATCATAGTTTGTGATGTTAGAATAGTAATGCAGAAAGTCAATCACTGTGAACAACCCCTTGAGAATTCAAAATGAAATACTGTATCACTTTTTTAAGATACTGTGAATTGATGATAGCAACCATTTACAAGAAAAAGATTTTAAACTATATCATGTACTAAAAGTTCAGTTTATGTTGTGTTTTGTCCTATTACATTAAAGTGAATGAGCCAGGAAAGAATAAGTTCATATCATGTGATATTTCTTAATGCACCAACACTACTTTAAAACAAAATAAAGCATGTTCCAATGTGCACCACATTGTTGTTTTAAATTTTTTAGAAGAAAAGCTAAAGGAGCAAATTCATTCTGCTAATGAAACCTTCAACTTTCAGATACACAAGATAAATGCTTTGCCATAAGTAACGAAGAGCTATTTTGAATTTTTAGGACTTCATGAGGTTTTTATTAGATAACATAAAACTAAAAGTGATTTACAGATATAGCTATATGTAAACATATATATAAGCAAAGAATGAAAGCACATAAATACAGGAATTTTGGAGATGATGCTATCAATCTGATTTGGGAATTAATAAAGCAGAAGTTCATTGGTATTGTGACTCAGAGTTTCTTTGAATAAAATAACCTTTCAGTTTTAAAAATACGCTTTATCTCCACCTACACAACTATGTGACACAAAGACAGAATGGAGGAGAAACTTTAAGAGGACAAACTGTGTATAATTCTACCTCAGAGGATTTGCCCAAATCTGAAGCACTGTGTCCCCACAGTAAAAGTCTATTTCTTGCACATTAGAGATCTGGTTTCATCACCAGTCAGTAAATTTCATTGTTTAGATTGAAATTAATAACAACTATACACTCTTAAGCTTTTCAGCGACTCAAAAATAATGTTTTTCTGTATATAAATAGCTGATAATCCTGGTGTCCATTCTTTAGCAACTGACAACTAGTTATTAAAGCACTTACAAGTGCTCTGTCTCTCATTTTTATTTTGAGGGTATACAAAGGTATACAACAATGATGGCACTTGAGATTCTTAACTGGGTTTTGCATGAATGCTTATTTTTCCTTAAGGAGAGAAACAAGCAATTATCTTAACTGTAAGAAGACAATAGAACAATCTTTATTTAGGGTTGAAGTTTATGGGTTTGGGCTATTTTCTTTCTTACAGAGCACTGTAGGTCTCAGAATAATTTATTTTATTCAGACTTACAGAAATTAAAAAAAAAAAAAAAGAGAGAGAAAAGTGACAACTATCTCTATTCATTAGCTGCCCTTCACCTCACTTAGAACTATTTCCTTCTAAGTGCAGCAGTGCAGTGGAAAGCTAAAACTCTAGTCCCCTTCCTCAGTGATATCTTAAGGGAGAGAGGAGGTGGCATGTCAAGCAAACCCTCTGTGCCCTGCATCACCAGGGGATAGGTGCTCATGGGTAGTTATATTAACAGAGCTGAGAAGCAGATATAACCACTCTCAGAAAAGCACAAGTGCTCTTCTGATCTCAGTCCCAGTAAAAGGACATCTGCATATCTGGGCCATACACAGGCTCTCTATAGCCCATGTGCATGCTGGCTGTCAGTTGCACTCCTGATTTCACACACTGTAACTCTGAAGATTTCAGCAGCATGAGAGAAAAAGATCAGCCCTTCACAACTCACCTGAAGAATTGCCCTGGATGTAGCTTCTATGCTGCATCCTGCGTGAGACAAATCAAGTGCAAAACAGCTTGAAAAACCTACACGGGATTTATAGGCATCATTTAGGCTTTGGCATAGGATCCTATTACACAATCCTTGCACCACTGCTAGTTTCACTCACCTTTTGCCCCAATTTATGTAAGAAAAAGAAAAGTTCAATGAGCAGGACAATTCTTGGCTATGAAAGAATCATAGTGCCCTTCTGCTTTTAGCTTTCCCTCAGTTTCCACTGTGTATGGAGCCCCTCGCTTTGAGGGGCAGAATGTCTCCATGTGCATTTTTAGAAAGAGGAGTTGTGATGGTTTCAGGAACCTTCTTTGCACAGTGTGATGGATAAGCCAGAATAAATGACGCATTTTTAGTAGGTTACTGAAACTGCATTTACTGTGTATTTTAACTATTTGCTTTATGTACCGATAACCTGATAGCCTAGTTTTTCCAAAATGCTCCTCAGGAAGCATTTAATCTATCACTTTATTTTTATAGCAGCCTTCAGGTTAAAGCACCTTGGGGTACCTTACAATATTCAATAAAATAAAACATCAAAGCATATAAAGCAAGTTAAAAGTGTAGTCTAAGATAAAATGTAAGACTGCTGCCTAATTTCAAAAAGCTGCTAGTTAATCTTAACCATAAGGGTAATGAATTTCTCTGATAAAAGCATGAAATGTAATATGACTTAAAGTCAGAAGAGGTCATCTAACTTGTATTTTCCAAGGTCTTTCTGAGTGCAAAGAAACGGTTGCCAGTGAAGAGGAAAGAAACCTATAGTAATGGGTACAACTGACTGGCCTTGAGAAATCTAACAAGAAATTACAGTGGCAGTTGCTAGGAATCCTTTTGCTCTCCATGATAAAAACCTATTTGAAAACTACATGAAACTCCCTTTGGCAAGCTGAAATAGCAACCTCTACTGATTATACAGCTCTTAGTTAGGAGGAATTTTGTTGACGTCTTTTCAATAACTTGTCTTTCTCTATGATGTGAAGCTCACTCGCCAAGTGTGTGTGCTGTGTAAGTGGTGCTCTTCTGTTATTGCATTTCCTCACTCAACTCTGGATTTGATTTCTGTATGTCACATGTTCAGTTGGAAAGATACAACCAACCAAAACACACACTTTTATTCTTGTTCCTGTCAGACTGAGCAGATAGATAACAACTCTTCCTGAAGTTACTTGTCATTTTTCTAGCAATGACAGAGTGGCCATTCATATAACAGATCCAGACTATATATATTACTGCTAGAAATAATCTTCAGTGTAATCCATACTACTAAGCCCAGCAGGTCTTCTAGCTTCTAAGACGTTTTGATTTGAATCCAATGAATTAACAGATCCCATAATCAGCTTTCTGCCTCATGTTAGTTTAAGCTGCCTATACGTGCTTCTCTAATCTTATTGTGCTTTGCTGTGTCAGGGACCCAGGTGTGGGTTCTCCTCCACCAGACTGATGATGCTGGGAACACGTGTTAGGAGAGCGCTTGTATCCCAAAGGGAAGGAGGGCTCCTCATGGTCCTTCTTCTTCCTCATGTTTGCTATCCCCAGAGACTCATTTTCATATTTGAAAAATAAGGGTTCTTTTCTACCAAGACACTAGCAGAGTTGGCTTCTTACCTCTGAGACTAACGTAAATAAAAACTGACATTTTATTTTGTGGACAACTCATCACTTCTGTTCAGCTGAAGACACACAGGAAAAGATGAATAGCAAAAGTGCCCAGCTGGCTTATTTTTATGTCTGCTATGCTTCCTGAGTATAAACTCCAGGGGACCTGCAAATACACTTGACCATAAATGACGAGTAACTTATTAATGAATTGAATCCACCTATCTAGAATTTCAAGTGCACAGAATACAGGCTGCAAAAATACTGCACATATGTGACCTGCATATGCAAGCATCATATTGCTTCATGGCACACACTGCTCCAAGCTCTTCAACGCAGAAACTTCAGCTAGCACAGCAAGATCATGACAGGAGCCTGTGAGTCAGCTGTCACAGAAAGAGTGAATTATAATGAAATTCCTCATAATGTCAAACTTTCTAGATTTTTTTCCCCCTACTGAGGGAAAGGTCTTTTAAAGTGAATTCTGCTCTTTAAGATTTGTTAACACTCCAACTGTGTACTCTGAATTCCTGCACAAATCAGCTACATTCATTTCACGTATCTGACATGCTGACTTTATGCTGGATCATAAAGTTTACCAGATTTTCTATTTTATGTAGTCAATAAACCGTAGTAAGTACAGAAACTTAATAATATAGAGAGAAATAAATAAATGAAATTATGTAAAGAACCCTTTCGCAGTTTGATCTAAACCATGAACTTTCCCACACTTAAAGCCAAACAACAGGAAAGTGCTGATGTGCCCAGAACTCTTACCAGACCCTTCTAAGACAATTGAAAGTTAAAAACTCTTTAAAAGGCAACAGCACACGCAACACATAGGCCTAGAAGATATTACTAGGCCCTTAAAAAGTCAAGTCTAACTCTGTGAGGGAAGGTTTCCCCACCAAGATTCAAACCTCTGACAGATTCTTCCTACCTTCCACAACACATGCCAAATGAAAGATGTGCATGTCAAAAACCCACAGTAAGGTATTAACTACTGGTTCTGGACATCAGCTGCATAAATAACCTTCCAGAACCAGAGCACCCAATAGAAGTCCTTTCTGCAGTTAAAAATTAGTGTAAAAAAAATTTGATTTTAAAGAAACAGCAAGCATAGAAATGGGGATCTCATTTTAAACAAGATCAGAGCAACCACAAGCAGGCTTTTGTTATTGCAGCATTAAGGAGAGCAGATCCTCTCTGTTCTCAGTGCATATCCCTAGCTGGTTTGGAACGTATCGTGCTGCCCACTGCTCCCAGCTTGGCTCGGCTCTGACTGGGTCAGTTGCTGCATTGCTCACCTCATTCCAAATGTTCTGTACCAGATCACAACAGTTTATTCTAAATGCTATTTAATTACATTAGAATTTTATTCCCAAGCAGAAAAGAACTACAAATTATAAGGCTGCCATGCAGCACAACTTATGAAATTAAATGTATTTAGTATAAGCCCCACTTAATATATCATATTCTATCACAAGTATAAAACATAATGTTATTAGGTACTAAAGAAGATCTGTGCTTTCAACTCTCTAAGACAGACACACAAAACAGATCTAAAATTACTAATCAGCAAAAATGATCAAAGGACTCACATTCTTTTTGCACAGATATAACAGGAGCCAAAGTGGCACTTTTGTGCATTTTTGACTCATTTTAATCCCAAACTCTAATCGCTAGACAATAACAATGCAGTTGAAAGCTGCAGTATGAAAGTACAGTTTTATATCCTTCCTTTGAAGCAAAACACGGAAAATTAACACAGATAATACTTTGGTGTCAAAGAAAAAGTAAAGACTTCTTTTAGTTTGCTTTTGCAGGTGCTGTCAACAAAATAGACAATAATATAGTATTTAGGTTTCACTAGGACTAGAAGCTACAAGAAACTCTACAGCAATTGCCCTCTACGCTCACTTTCTAGCCATTTGTACTTTCCTCCATACTCTAATTTAGAACTGCTATAAAGCCTGTCATCCTTGATGGGAAATGCCATGAAGCTGCAATAGCAGCAGTTTCCATCATGAAATGGGGATGCTGTGTCACTGAGGGCCACGTTCCCTATCCACTTGGGTTTCTTTCCTCTTCCACTTCAGAGCTGCTTTCTCTTTCCTTTGCCTTTGCTTCCCAGGAAAAAACAGGTGATAACTTCGGAATGGTGCTATCCTCGTACATATTTTCCTTTTTCTGAAAATGAAAGGAACTATTTGCAGTGTGTGGTAGTTTTTCAGACATGACCTTTCCCTGTTTATGACAGAGTACCACATATGTGCCCCTCTAGGGCAAACAGGCACTGCAAAAGAGAAAAAAGCTTCCAGGTATTAACCAATGCAAAAGTAATTACCTGGATTCCAAAGGAGATTTGCACCAGTAGATATGCACATGCCATTACTGTATATACAAATTATACATGCAAATGAGTTGTGATTATTTCCACGCACAATTATCCCATCTGCACCTGCAAGCATGACATTTGCATATACAAATCAAGTCGGTGTACGGTTTTTGTTTGTTTGGTGTTTGTTTGTTTCTAAAATACATCGTCCATGTTTACTTAAATTCCAGTACAAACCAAATATTTTGATTGATTACCAGCATGCTCTCCCAGTAATGGCAGTAAAACACTACCAAGCCTAACTGCCCTGTCTACACCTCCTTCGAGAAACGTAACAATAGAGCATCAGCAAAAAACTGAAAGAACAAATGAGACAGCGAGTCACAGTAATGATACCACACACCTAAAAGCACAAACGAAATTCAAAAATGGGTGAAATGGACCATTTACACCCAGTAAAAGCTAGGAAATATTCAGGAATATTGCAAGTATCTCTCTGATTCATATCATAAGGCAGCTCCTCTGGTAGGTGGTTTTGACTGGTGACCAGCAAGTGCACTCCACACACACCTACCCAGCCACCTCTACAAGCTGGGAGCCTGTTCAGCTCACTTCAGGCACCTCTCATGCAACTGTTTGACAATAAATGGTCTTCATTTTTCAGAGAGACTATTCATCTTTTCTCATCCCCTCACTATTACGGTTACACATACAATACTGGGGGATGGATTTACTATGATTATTTGAGAATTAATTCTATGATCCTACATACAATGCTAAAGTAAATCATTTCAGTGCCCTTCCTTTTTATAAATAACTAACTCAACCATTACTCGTAACAGAAATGATGATTTGTGGAAATCGAGCTCACGTAGTCACTAGTTTATTATGAAACAATTTATTTCCTACTTGCAATGTTGCTTATGGAATTGATGAAAAAACCCTGAAGTACAATAAACAGATTATAAAACACTGCATCAGAGCCTGGATCTTCAGTTCATTAGAAATAAAATTTCATTTCCATTAACTCCCTCCTTGAAGATGTTCTCTTTTAAACTAACCATGGTTAGCAGCAGTTTGCTCCAGCTGACCTTAATTTAATCTATTTTTCATAGAAGGATTGCTTCAGGGTTAAAACATTTTTGTTGCTAACTACCGCACATGTTCTAGTACTTGGCCCTAAAGATCTTACATCTTTCTGAGTACATTTGCCTTGCAAAACCACCGTGGGAGTTATCATTTTTTAAAACATATAAGATAATTGATTTGTAATTATCAACAGGGAGAAATACCATTGCTTGTGTTTGCTAACCTAATTGTAAAATATATTGTTCCTTTCAAGTCTTAATGTATTGCCTCAAGTGATCACCACTTAGGCACCAACAGGCTAGAGTAAATAGAGTGACAGCAGGAAGTCAGAGAGATACTATTACCCAGTCCTGCTGTAATAAATGATGTTCTCTTTCTGACTATTGTTCAGTCCATTAATGTAATTTCCAAGGGGTGTTCCCCCAGTGGGATGCAGACCAGGTGTCAGTGCTTTGAAGCAGCATCATATTTTGCAACATAATTTACCTTGCTGGAAATGTTGTGCCATATGCTTAGTTAAATGTGGAGACTGCCTAATGAATGCACAAAGGTCCCTCGGCAGGCACCCATGGGTGCACTCCCATATGCATCTGTGGGCATCCACACACCCTACGGCCTTTCCTGTAGAAACTTCTGTACTTGAAACCATTTCAAACAACAATACTGAGCTATCTCTCAGCCTGCATCTTACATTTCTGATATTCTCTGCTGAGAGCTTCGTGATTCTTGAGGCAACACTAATCTGAGAGCAGCAATTTCCTCACAGCTAAAATCTGTCAGCATCAGCACCACAGTGAAACTTCAATACCTTTGTCACTAACAAAGAACATGAAGAGATTCAAAAAAACAGCAATTAGCTGGCCTGAGGCGGGTGGTACATGGGGCATACCCTCAGCTATATAAAGTCAGAACAGCAGCCATGCTTCAGTAGGCTTTGGAGCAGTTCCCCAGGGCACAGTTTGTATTTAAACTGTGTCCCCATTTGATCAGGCAAACTATGTCATTAAAAAGCAGGAAAATGTCCACTTTATTTGTAGCTTCTAGATTTTTATCTTAATATCTCCATTCCACATTCTTCTAGTCTTCACTTTTATATCAGCTAACATATTTAATAGGCCTTTCTTCCTATTTTAGATTCCTATGAGGACTATGTGAAGAGAGGTCTCCCTAAGGATCGATTATGAGTTTCTGTTTAATTTTTCTACCCTTTTAACTATTAGCAAGAATTGAGCTAGAAGTCTTAGGCAACACAAATTGTTTGACCTGGATTCTAATTCAAATTTGGTGGAAATGCAAGCTTTAAGGTTTAGTGCCCAGAACTATTTTTTTTTCATGCTTAGGATGAATAATTTTGGTACAAACTTGAAAAACATTCGTTTTTTTTCACTTGCAAACTAAGTTTCCAATTCACACATAGACAGATCTTCCCATGGCAATTTCAGGCCATTTTCTTATAGCATTTTATCAATCCTAGGATCTACCTGTCTGGTAGATCTGTCTACCCAAAGACAGCTTCATATTTGCATGGATTAGCAATACAGTATTTTATTAGGAGAGAGTTTTGTTTTAGAATCAAGTTCTTGTGGCATTTCTAGAATAATAAATACAGCCACATGATTTATAGGAAGTAGACCTTTATTAAACATGTATAGACTAGTTTCTTGTTGGGAAATTAAAAATTAAGAAAAGCTAAATTAAAATTCATAAATTATTCTTATAAGGTGATTTTATATTAATAGTTATTTTGTTGATATGAATGGTCTCCTCCTTGCTCCGGGGTCGCTGTCACTGTATTGTCTGTACAACCAGCAGTTTGCTAAACTGTGAATGCAGCATTAAACTCAAAGGGTGGAGTGAATGTAAAAATCGTCACTACGTTGCATTACTGAGCCAAGAGGAGATTCAAACTGTTCAGTAGATATAAGATCAGCATATTCATATCACCACCAGACTATGATCTTTTTTGTTGTTAATACTGTACAGAAAATATGCTTAACGCTGAACCTACAGACATCATCTTGGAAGGGAGAGGCTGCACACAAATCCAAAATATAGTAGTAAAATCAGCACCTGACAGAGGATTGTTTTTCCACAAACATTAGAAGGGCTGGAGAGATGGAATGCAGATTACTCTAATTCAGCTCTTCATGTCCGTAGAGCAGCTGCCTGACAACCCATGCCCAGCTCCACAGAGCCCTCCCATATCAAAGTGCCCACTGGCCATGGTGGCGTGCGGCAGCCCCAGGGGACTGGATACCCCACAGCACGAGGAGGGCCTGAACAACTGCTGTGTGAGGTCAGGCAGAGCTGGGCAGCAGCACTGCTTTATGAGCAACACCAGTTGACAAGAACATTAAAACTCCACTGCTTTCATCAATTGCTGTGACTTTATGGGGGGAAAAAAGGAAAGTCAGTTACCAGTAGTTTATATTCACATTGGACTTCCAAAGCCACAAGATGCTTTAAACACAAATACAGTAACAAGCTGAAATGCCTTCAAACAGATTTCACCACTACACAGCTCTGCGCAAGGATAGTCTTTTAAACTGGCACAATGCCCTCATGTAAGGGTGTTTCACACCAGCACACTGAGCAGCATCCCCATAGAATCATAGAATTGTCAGGGTTGGAAGGGACCTTAAAGATCATCTAGTTCCAACCCCCCTGCCATGGGCATGCTGCTGGTGGGTTCTCACGAGGCTTTCAGAAAGAACACTAGCCACTACACAACATGCCTCAGTCTCCTCTGCCACCCTCCTGCCCACCCCACTGCTGACAAAGTCACCCACTGCAGACCATAATACCCTGGCCTTGAAAAAGAGCAACTACTAACAAGGTTTAAATTGAGACTGGAATTCCACAGCATTTTACAGACAAGACTATTTTTCTTCCCCTCATTTTGAGCAGTGGTCACATAGAGAGCTCTAGTGCCCTACAAGTTCAGAAGGAGCACTTCCCCCAGCTCTGCTGCCATACAAAGAGAAGGTCCCCCAGTCACATGAAAAACAGAATCGAAAAATGGGAGCGGCAATGGAAAAATGTAAAAAAAATACTTCATTTCAAAGATCTTCGTATCTGGCACAAACAAAGAGACCTCACATAGAGATTTACATGTTCTTAAAATACCAGTACACCTACACATCTACTGGGAAGTGATGCCTCTTCTGCTTGCTGACCTTAGCACTTGGGCTTTTTCCTGCAGTTGTGCTTCAAAGGCAAGTTCTTGGCTGAACAAACCCAGCAGATGTTGGACTTTATTTTCCCCTCTTTTTTTTTTAGCCTAAGAGCAACCAAGAACTGCTTGCAGTAAGGCATTTAATTTATTCATCTGTAAAGGGCAAAATATACATACCAGCTATTTTTTCCACACTATACCCTACTTAAGTCAATCCTTATACATAACACCACAATTTAAGCAAGTTTTGTTTAGTTTTCAGTTTTGTCCTACGTCCCCCAACCCCATTTGGGGAGCAACACTGTCCAATCTCTACAGGCTGCTTTGAAAATTACATAAAAAGCACAGAAGCATTCTTTTTATATACATATATATTTTTAAGTATGATCCCACCAAGCCATTAATGTCCGCATGATAAACTAGCAACTTTAGCTTCTGCTATTAATTCAACATCTAACAGCAATTTTAGCCAACACTCAGTAACACTTGGTGCTGTAAGTAATGATGCAGTTCAAAAGCAGACTCTGATGGCTTAACCTGCACTGACCCAAACATATATAAAAACTCTGACTTTCATGTTAGACTGTTTGGCTGATGTATCATAGCTACAAAGTAAAATACTTCAAAACATCTCTGCCAGTCCTTAGGGAATTCACAGAACACTTGAGAATTGTTCCCGTTGGTTTCTTATAGCTATGTGAGTGAGTATTATAATTTCAACAATCTTTTCAACAATGATTTGAAAACATTCTCTTGACGTTTGTCAATAAGTATATTTTACATGGGCCCTTTTATTCAGTCTCCTCTGCCCACTGAAAACAAACCTTATGCAAATTTTATAAAAATACATTTGTGCCCTCCTGCAGAACCTCCAGTTTTGTCTTGCAAAAGAGCTTTTCCAGTAGAAATTCCAGGCCACTTAAAAGTAGAAGCTCCCACATTACACTGGACTAAGCCCAGGATTGTCATAATTCATAGATTGCTTCAGTATCTGGAAAACTGTGTAACTCCTGTGAAGTTTAAGGACCATAAAGAAAGCAGACATACATATAGTAAGAAGTCTAAACGTGAAGAGACCAACAACAGAGGGAAGGTATGATTTTAAAACAGTTAAGCTAATATGTACTATGTAGCTAAGGTGTAAAAGTAACAAGAAGCAGATATGACCAAGGTAAAAGCTGTAGTGTCTCCAGTGTATTATAAAACGGGTTCTCATGTGTTCTTTTGGTGGTGAACTCAGCAAGAGAAAGAAATCATCTGAAACTGCACGTACAGTAAGCGGTTGGGCCCCAGCTGATCAATACACCTTTAAGTAAATAAGGAAGGAAGGACTATTATTACTCCCCTCTGCTTTGCTAACATTCACACATAAACACGTTCACATTTGAAGTTTGTGAAATGTCAGATGGTTTCTCTTATTGCAGAGAAAATGCTCATATATAGGAGCATGTACCATGTTCTGCAAAAAACACATTGGATAGTGCAGCCATGTACAACAAATCACATCACAGGACACCGCTGCAGAGGAGACTTCTGGACCTAAACTCTTCATCTGACATGCATTCACTGTTTACTTTGGATGTGGATCTCATAAGCCATTTTATATTTGCACCATTCCACTTCAGAAATGTGTAATTCTTTTCAGACTTCTAATATATTTTTATCCATTTTGTTACTTGTTAGAACTATTCTCTTACCTGAATTAGCAAACAGTTTATGATTGACAGTTACATTTTTCTGCATATAAAATATTAGCTCTTCAAAACAGAAAATGCCCAGTCGAGACAACTAATAAGTTAAGAGTTCAAAAACACATATTTGAAATGCAGCTCCTGTTTGCTTCCTCAGGTCCCAGGACTTTTCTCTAGAAAGATACCTGGCCCTAGCACACGATGCAGAGAGGAACGCTACAGAAGAAAAGTACCTCTCAGCATCCTCCTCATGGGACCATACTGGGACAGCCAAGTTTCCTGACATGGGAAACCACATATCTTCATATGGCCAAGAGCCACAAAACACCCACGCAACCTTAGAGAGGTGACAGCAGAGACAGCTCCAGAAATGGTGAAAATGCTTCACATAATGAAAGAATGACATTGACAGATCTCCAGACTCTCTCTCTGCTCCTGGAGGGAACTATGTAAAACTGCAGCTAGTCAGCACAACCCTGAGATAATTTCAGAGTCATTTTCTGGCTTGTGTGTTCCCCAGACTAGGTAGCTGAATTACTCAGCAGCCTCTTCACTACCACTAGCCCTTTTTTGGGACCTGCACTTGAACTACTCAAATCAACAGGATATTCAACAGCTTGTAGGTCCGCTCCTGTTGTAAGCTGTTGCTCTTCCTTGATCTCATTGTCTTAAAGAGCTGAAGGGGATGAGTCCAACTGACATCAATCCTGTGCTGTAGATGCCTCTCAAAAAAGCAAGTCTGTATATGCAAAATATATTCAGACTGTGTTCCCATACATAATCCCTTATTCTTGACACTTTCAAAGTGGTGAATGAAGCCTGGAAGATCAGGAACTGGAAACATACCCCAGTAAAAATTCATTAACAGCCCCACCACTGGCTTAATCTCTGAACGGGACAGCACATGCAATAGCCCCAAAAGCTCTTTTACACAGACAAGAGCAGTTATTGTTCTGGGTGACCCTGTTCTTCATCTGCATTGCACCTTCACTCATGAATGCTCACATGAACAGATGTAAAAATATTTTAGAAAGGCTTTCAAGAGAAAGCTCTTATTAAAAATCCTAAACTGCACAGTGTGTGGAACAATAACACTGTCTGCCTGAAAATGTCATATCCTTGTCTGAACAGCCCGATACCTTATGTGCTCTGAATAAAGACAGAGATGTAATTGCTTTTCTTGTTACGACTCACTTGTGCATCATAGATTTTTTAATATCCTGCAGAACACATGTATTGTGGGAAGGAAGCAGGTGACAGCAGTAAACATATGTAATGTTATTTTTCTTTATGATAGATATGAGCAAGGAAGTCTAAATGATGCTTTAGGTTTTTAATAATCAACTATGGAATCTTAGGGGGAAAGTGTGCATTTAGCCAAGAGCAAAATCATTAGAACTTTAACTCCAGCCATTGTGAGAAATTTCATTCAGCTAATTGTAGCCATTAAGTGGCAGGTTATGCAATGAAATTACTTCAGCCTCATCTACGTTCAAAAACAGAATGCTATAGCAAAGTAGCTTTTTCTGAGAATGAATGGGGTTTAAAAATGCTCAGTGTTGTTAAAAGTCTATTAGACTGCCATGTAAGAGGAGCTGAGTCGATGCTATGCAGCTTTTGAAAAACAACACCAGGAAATGCAGAAGAGTTCTGACAGAACTGCAGCTGGCAACATCTTTAAGTTTTCATATATATGGAATGCCTGTAAGTACTGTAAGCTAAATAATTCCTAAAATTTCAGTGAAGATGTAAAGCCTGACCACCCTACCTTGGCACTTCGTGAACTGACATAGTAACAAGCCAAAGGAATAAATAAAAAATCACATTCTTTTAGAACAAAGTGTGTTACCGTGCAGACTTTTTGAAGATGATTTCTAACAGTAGGAATAAGCTTCCAACTCTCTCCTGCACACTGTCTAAACCCAGTGAGCCCTTACTGCAGGCATCTCCCATCTTTCATGGCTTTGGTTCAAGCCCTGTAAACTTAGGTCTGTAAGAGGGAAGGGTTTACAGATGAAGCCCTCCAGAAGGAAATCAAAAGCCTGTCGGTTGAAACTCTAGATATGCACAGTATAGAAATGCCTGGGATTTCCCCAGGTCTGTTCAGATAATGCTGCCCAATAGCTCCAGCTGGGCCACCAGGCATCCTGGACAAATGTGGAAATTTTCTGACTTACCTGGAAATTCTCTAGTTCGCCTGGAAAATTTCCCAAACAGAAGTGTCCCTGTCAGCAAAATGCAGATCCATGGTAGAGTAGCTGGGCTTAGGTGTATCCCTCATTCATCCAGTTCAATAGAATCACAGTGACAAAAAACAGTGGGAAAGGAGAAGCTGGTGGAGGTCAAACCTGAAGCAGTCACCAAAGCTCTCATAGACCCTGACGGATCTGCCAGCCTCACCCCAAGGATTCACATTCCCAGCACATGCACAGCACTGTCTTAAGGAAAAAAGAAAATCCTCGTGTTTCCTACAGCAATGAAATAATCCAAGTCTTTCTACAAAAAGCATTCAAAGCTTATTAAGGTGTTATTAATTTAATTAAAACAGCTAATCAATGTTTTGCATTTGTAAATTATGACCTCAAAGTTTCTCATTATTAACCGGAAAATCAGAAGCAAGAGGCATACCTGTATTGCCAGGATTTAACAAGTTTGCCTCAAAGCTGTGCCAGGTCAGAGAGTGGGATCAACTCATTCATTTATGTGATGCTGCTTCTGGCTGTTGTTGGAATTTCCCTCAGCTGCGAATAAATTCTAATGAAAAAGAAAGCTAAAGCAAATTCTTCTGAAATCCCCAAAGCTCTAGGCTGTTACAAATGAAAAGCAGTGATGAATTGAGAGACTATGTTTCAATTCTGACCACATCCAAAGTACATTAAACAAACTGGTATGAAAATATTGTCCTGGGACAGTCTGAATTCTGTTACGTACATGGAAACTAAGGAGCATCCTTCTGGGATTAAAGTCTGAGCATAAGGCCTCCAAAGGATTTTCTACAGGAGGACTTAAGTGAGGGCAAAACAACTTATTTTGTTAATCCAGTGCTGATTTTCAGGTATGTAAAATAATTTATATCGATTTTATTTGGTGGTCCTAAGTCCTTGTAGCTTAATCCTTATCAAAGTATTCAGTTGCAGAGAACTAAGGCAACTACAGCCCCAATGGGAGATGCATACTGGTGGTTTAACTTGCTTATACACGTTGCCTTCACACCTCTGCTCAATTCCCCAGCTTTCCAAGTCAAAGCAAAGGGATCCAAGGATATACACTGTAGGCGCATATTCATTTTTCTTTCAGTCATACAGTAATACAGATAAATCCTGTTAAGTCCCTAATAAATGGTTTCTTTTTTTCTCTAGTCAGATCTCCCAGCCTCTTCAGTTTCCTAAACATGTTCTCAACCATTTGAGCTCTCCACTTCAAATGAATGCACAAAGTCTGCTTCTTCAGGATCACTAAAGTCAGTCCATTACAACCTGTCTTCAGGTTTAGACTTCTGCAAATCAACTTCACAAAAATTGGTCTGCTTGTAGAGAAGGCCAGCATGCAGCCCTGCACCCACACATGGGCTGTGTGGGTCTGAGCCACCCTCTTCCATGTAGAGAAGGCCACACAGCTTTGGACTGCAGCTCCACCCTGTCTCTAGAAGTGAATAATTATGGCCAGTTTTCAGGCAGTGCCAAGTACCAAACAACATATCCCCACAATAATTCCCCATCCCTACTAATGTTCAGCTTGTGGACTTCCACACCCCTGGTCACCCTGGGCTTTGTAGTCTGGAAAGCAGTTTTCTTTCACAAATGTTTCTTAATCTCATGTATTTTTTTTACATTTACAATAGTCTAATGTTATACGACAAAAATGGAAATGTTAAGAGTTAGACATACAGATCCAATTGAGAATAATAAAGAAGTGAAGATTTAACTTCATTAGGGGTCTTGGAAAATTAAAATTACAATTTTTAATATATTTTTCAAAATTAAGATTCTTTCAATGAAAGGCTTCATATACACAGGACAGTATTTCTGTCAGAGCACAGGCACAGGTGAGATGGTTCCATTATTTCTGAAAAACTCTTGCCTTTCCAGATAAACAAGACTTTAAATCTAAGGTTCATTAACTGAACCTCACCTGAAAATCTGGTCTTTGGTCTCCCACATTCTACCTTACCAAACAAAATTTAGAAACATAAACGTGAAATAACCTTTAAGGCATGCTAACTTGGTTTAAAAAACAGTCAGTACCCATTCCTTGTAATCAGACTGGTACAAAGCCATAGCAGTTTACTAACATTCTCAAAAATAAAGACAAAATGTTTAACATCACTAAGTTTTGGTTTCAAGGCTTCAGAACACCTTAAGAAAATAAAGTTTAAAAATTTCTTTGGTAATGCTAGTGGGAACTAAAATCATCCTGATTTAATTCCCTTGAATTTCAGAAAACTAATAATGATTCTAAATAATTAGAAACTGTTATTACATTAAAATGCATGATACATACTGATTAGATCATATTAAAATGAAAAAGAATAATTTGAATTATTTACACAAAAAACCTCAGTGAGACGAATCTATGGACCATAAAGACAAAGAAAAGAATTTCTCTAATAGTAACAGCTCATTGCACAACTAACTTTCATAAATATTAGTTATGTCTGAATTGTACCAAATAAAGAATTTACACAAAAAAATACCCATATGTACTTACTGCAATAAAGTCATTTAATGCCTTGGCTATCTCAGTTCAAAACTCATTTTTAAACTACTAGATGCAACCCAATGATTTTTCATTAAATGCACAATATTCAGTCTATTACAAATTATCCAAGACTATGATGTGAAATGCTTTTGTGACAGCAATTTTATTTAATATTCATTGTCAGCTTCTCTGAGGATAGACTGAGAACTAATAAATTCAGAATGTATTACTATTATAATACACCACACAATTTCTATTTCGTGGTTTATACTAGCCATAACACTTAGTACAAGGCAGGTATGCCAAATACAAAAGATTAGATACACAAGATCTATTAAGATATTAAACTAGATATTAAAATATTCCTGCTGTGCCCCTAGTTTAATCTGTCTGTTCAACATGCAAGCTGGGGGCAGCATTTCTGCTTTTTTGGTGTCTCTTCCCCTTCCCTGTAACAGCTGAGGCCAACTCCTGGCTCTAGCTTGCTGTGCCATGGTAACACTGAAGTAAGGGCCATTATAACCTTCAGACAATTTGGTTCACAGCCCAAGTAATGCACAAATCTGGAATGAAATCGCTAACTTTCTTCTGGAGCACCTATGAGTAGTCAGTCTTCTCTGTGTTTTTCTATCAACATGAACCTGTAATTGCTTTACTTGTGCTTTACATGATGGATGTTGTTCACAGTCAATAATTTACATAGCTGAAGAAACCATTTGATAAAACGTGACTAAAGAACATAAAAGCTTTTTAAGAAACAGTTTCTACATTTCTCCCCAAATGTGTGTGAGCTACTGGCTAGAAGAGAGATCAGCTACAGTCCAATGCACTTATAGGCTGGTTTCCTAAGATGACGCAGGCAGCCCCACCGCCTGCTTGCCCACTGCCAGTCCTCTCTACAACCTGCTGGCTGGGTTCACACAAGGATCTTGAGTTTCTAACAACATTTGGGACTCTAAATGCTGCCAAAGAGAAGAGAGATTCTATTAATGTCTACACCAAAGAAAGGCTGCTGTACAAATTCAAGCCTCCAAACATGAGCCAATGAATGCTCATGGCACTCACACAAATGCCCCGCTCATTGGAAAGCTTCAGTCACCGCGTCGGCCCCTGTCTTAGCAGACTGGAGGCAGCAGATTCCCCAGGAGGCTGTGCTGGGGGTGCTTGGGAAGGGGCACAGGGGAAGGACACTCACTCACTGAATAGCTGTCTCCAGTCCTGGCATGAGGGGAGAGTGGTCGGCACTGTCCTGGCAGTGCTTGGGCACAGCAGAGGAGGCACAGCTTCTAGGACTGTAGAGCATGGTGTAGGGCATATGGCCTCCTCTTTGAAGAGAGTACTTTGATCCAAAGTGTCAGGCACACAGAGTTGGCCAATTTCTCAGAAGAGCCACAGAGAGGAGGGGGATAGTGAAAAGGCAGAAGTATTCACCTGATAGAGAGGAGAAGGTGGTCTTGCTTAAAGGCTTCCTTGCAGAACTCTACTATCCTACAGGCCTTAGCTAGCTAGTTCTGTCCTTACCACTACAGTTCTCATTGGCTGCCCACTCTTATTCTCAAGAACTTTTCCTCAGCTTTACTCCAATCACTGTTTCTTGCTAGCTCCTTACAGAGAATCATACAAGCAACTTGCACCCAAGTCCTTCTTTCCCCATCATTTTTTTCCATCAAGCAGCAAAGCAGCACAATAACTCTCCCCTTTTCTGAAAGCAAGTCCTTCTGGCCAAAGCCTGTGAGGGGAGTAGGCTCTTGGGGAAAGGGCTGCAGAGGCCACTATCATATCCGTAATTCAACAAGAAAGATAAAAAAAGGGGGGAATACAATGGGATAACCACATATGCCCAAAAGAGGTGGTAGAAATAAATGGTCAGTAGCAAGTAACAGAAAACCTTCTATTACACTTGTAGGAAAATAATATATACTTTTACTTATGTCTTTGGCATTTATACTCCTGGAATGTGTTCAGGTTAAAAAAAACTCAACAATATAGACCCAAACAAAAAACAAACACACAAAACAATCAGAAACAAGACACACACAAGAAAATTGCTTTGTAACTGTGACAGCAGACTTAGATCTTGTAGAACGGATGGCACACATCTTACTCTGGTCAGGGACCATCTCTTTCTTTCCTCAATTTTCCACATAACTGACATCAAGCTGACTTACTTCCCTGGGGTGCAGATGGCAGGGACTGCTGACAATATACTGTGTAGCAAATGACTGGGAAGAAAACTGTCAAAATGGGACTTGCATCAAATATGGTAGGAAGAGGTCCAACGAAGGGAGATGACATCATCCCCAAAATGACATAGTTAACTCCTTCACTCTCATGTCTTTCACACTTTTCAAGGTAAGGGAATGCTATGATATGACATTATGGTATGATATATGATATGATATTATATTGCAGTGGAAATATGAGCATTTGTTTTGTCAAAGTGGTTTGCAAAAGTGAAAGGGTAGAGGTAGGAAGCATGCTCTGCACATACAAATAAAGAATGAGAGTAGTACCAATTCTAGAGATTAAGCAGCTCAAAGAAATACTGCCACCAAAGCATCAGGTTAAAGAGAATAAGGCTGACCAGCTCTCAAACACAGGCAGAGCCAACTTGGCATTTGGGCAGGCTACGCCTCAGCAAGATGACATTCTTAATATTGACATATTAGCACTTTTAACAAGCATCAGAGCAGAAGAAAGAAGAGGACATCTGCTTCTCAAAAATTATGGCTCCTGCAGAACAAAGGTGGCTCAAGGTCAACTTCAGAAGCACTTGCTAACCATTTGAGAAACCTGACAAGGTCTCCCTACCCCTTGTCCTCTTCTGCTGAACTGCTCACTAAACTAGTACCTTTTTTCTTTCTTCTCCTTAGTGTAGCATGACTCAGCAAGAGAAACATTAGCCCCCAACAATAGGGGGCTTAAATCAGAATTTACTTGTAAGTATTGCATTCCAAAAAAAGTCAGGTCATTCTCCAGTGAAGACAGACTGCCATTACATGAAATCCTGGATAGTTTTTCAACCTCAGGTTGAGTTTTCGTATGACAAACCTGAGGCTGATAGCCTCTTTCACTGCACAAAATATATAGAATTGGCCATAAGTCTTTAAAGCCCTGATGTATTCCAGTCCATTAGTTTTTACAGTTCAATTTATGTTGTATTACGAGGAGATGTGCTGAACTGCCCGAAAGTACAGATTTGCCAAACTATCCAAAAATAATCTGGAAAGCAAGAAAGTCAGGATACCAGCCAAATCATAAGCAGTATGGTCATTTTGCTACCAGTTCAGCTGGTAATAAATTTTTTAAAGCACTGTTAAATGTATCTAGATGAATTTGACTTTAAATCACACTTTCTGCTACACATTTAAAGACCTATCGATTTAAAATGAAACATACACACAGACAACTGATAAAGGTTCACGTACCGCATGAATAATGACAACACGTTCCTCTCTTTTAGCTCTGCCCAACATACAATTAACCAAGCTACTACATTGCCCCGCAGTAATCAAAAGCGATTACCTGTACCAGAAACAGCTTCTAGGTGAATTCTGCAACATGGAAGAGTTGGCTGGCAAAGACAGAAGTCTCAAGGAAGCAGAGCTAGTGAGAGAAGATGCATCATCATTACCATCACAATACATCTTCCTACCGTAAAGGAGTGAAATATTGTTAAATTAAGCTTATCTTTTGCAAGTCGAACACATGTTGGGACTTTATATTTGCTTACTCTAAAATTTACATGACAATTGAAGTATTACCCAAATGCAAAGTCATCATAGAAGCAGCAGAGATCCTGTCTGATCGCTTCCATATGAAACCATGGCAGGTAGCGCAGGTTTGAATTATTTCTGCTTCTCTTCCATGCAGTATCTGATAGAGAATTCTGGGCTCCAGGGCCATCACTCCACTGCTTTTCAGTTCATACATATTCATGGAAAAACCTCTGAGTCACTTCACCAACTGACATCTGACACTTCTCTGACTTCCAAAGTGCACAGCTATCCATAATCCCTCCTGAAAACAGGGCAGATTAAAAACATTATCAAGAACATTTAATAAATGTTGGGCTGGGGAAGCACACAGGTAAGAGCCTTCTGTAGGCTGGGATACACTGGTGTTTTGCATTGCCCTTCAAAACAAGCTGAGAGCAAGTTTGTGCTAGCAGACCACAGTAAATAAAAGTGAAGAGAACCTGCATATAGAGATATATTTGGAAATGTGCTCTGGAAGAATTCTGAACACAAAATCCTACACCAGATTGTTATTTGAAGATGATTGCATATTAAATACCTCCTCTTGGCCGGTATAATTTATGCCATTTTATAAGCAGTTTTAGAAATCCTGCTGCAGCGAGGTGTTCAAATTCATTCAAATTGAGCCTCTTCAGGTCAAGAAAATGGACTTTTAACAAGTGGGAAATTAAAATGTCAAGAGCAATCATATAGACACTTGTTTACAAGATTGTTTTTATTTTGTTTTACAGGTCTAAGAAGGTTTGTCTTCCTCAGAAATTGCTGTGCTAACATTTTCACCACAAAGGAAAGGCATCAGATAACATCAACAGGTTCTCGACACCTGGACTTAAATGGCAGAATTCTTAGGCGAGGAGAGGGTCCCTCACAATTCTCAAATCTTTCATACTCAATTATAATAAAGCAAAATGTTGTAAGCAAAGTGATAGACATCTGCATCTTCTAAAAGTGTATCTAATTGTCTCTCACAGAGGAAAGCTGGGGAGATGACCTTCAAATCATGCTGTTTATAGCTGTCACTTTTCCTGGGCTCTTTAGCTGTATTCAAAGACTTTGCTTAGCATATTCATTTTCCATGTAAAAATAGGAAGTACCATAAGTACAAATCCCAATTCACAGGCACAAGATGAACACAGATTTCAGAAAATCCTGAAGAAAATTAGGCCAATAACATGTCCTATGCAATGTTTTACGGTAATTCACAGTCTGTCAGAAGACCATATGCTGGCCCCTACTTATGTAGAGAACAATTTGTCCATCACTAGAATCCTTTGAAGCGGCATCCTTCTTCCCTTCAGATGTCACCAGTGGATAAGAGTAAGAAATTTCTTGATAGACTTAATCTGAAGTCTATTCAGATCAAAGGAAAGGATACCATTTGGGCTACACCAAGCACCACATCAACATCTTCATGCCCTTTTTTCCTGAGGCAGTAAATTTTTGGAATAGGATGAGAAATGATAAATACCATACTTTCATGAGCACAAGTATGTTAATGGGTAATGGCTATATAAGACAAACTATATGCTACAGAAAAAAAGAACTACTGTGTTCTTTATCAGCTCATATTACAATGTTAATTAAAGTGGTGTGTAATATCACTTCAATGTGATAGTTTCTAGTAGTTAAGGGCTAACAGCTTTTACTGACCGATTTGGTTTTCCATCTTTCCTGCACAGAGATAAAAGGAATGGCTTGGCTTGTTTTGATATGGGCTTTGGCTTGCGTTGCTCATGGTATATAAAGAAATTATTACACTCTTATTTTTGAGGAGGTAAATCAAAGAAATGCACTTTGCGCTTGGCTATGTTACAGGTAATGTTTATGGCACTATCTTAAAAAACATACAAGTGAGTCAGAAACTTTCATTAAAAGCTCACTATATAGTAATCCATCCCTAGCAAGCAATCTATTTTTCTTTGAATTGACAGGTAAGAAGACCCTATGATTTCACTACTGCTACTTGCCTTGGTAAGAGTAAGGAGCTGTGCTGAAGGGGGGAAACTTTCAGTGCAGTTTCTCTCCCTCCCCGCTGTTTGAATAATGCTAAACACTCACAAGGAGAGGCTTGGTTTGTACTGTTCTGTTTTCTTTATTTCAAACCTAGATGTCCAAATCCTATGCGGGATTAGGTAACTACTGAGATAATGTGATGGGTCAAATGAAATATTTTCATATGACTAAAGCCCATATTCTTTGCCTGTATTCTATTGTTTCTTCAGGAAATAATACAGAAAAACGTCATTGTGTTCTTTGATGAACATATTCTATTTCTTATTATATGAACTTTTAAAATTTTATGGTAAACCGATGTTTTGTTTGTATTTTACAACACCCAGCCTAACCAATCCATGATTAAGATTCCTAGGTACTAAAGTAACACCTGTAACAGTGACTATGAGTACTTAGATAAAAATTTTAAGCTCTCAAAAGGTAGCTTCACAGATCTCTATTTTTCACTCGGGAATTTTAAAATATTTAAAATATTAATTAAGCTTTAAAACATGTTCATTTAACTAATTCTGGAGATAGAAAAATTGAGACAGGGAGGTCAAACAAATCCATAGCAAAGTAAAATTCAAGTTTCAAAGCCTTGGCATTAATCACACAACCCCAAACACAATGGGTGACATTTAAAGCTATTACATTTAGTTCTGTCAAAGACAATTCAGGGACTCATAGAGAATAAGCCACAAAACATCCTCTATATCCATTTTTTTCTTAAGGCCTCTTTAATTAGCAGGTCAGCAACATAATAAACCACAATGGCTCCCTTAGTATCCATCAAGCCAGTCTGTAGAGCAGATGGGGATTTTTTTTTCTTTTAAACAAAACTGTGATTATGTTCTAATTCCAGGTACTAACATTTCTCTCAGATTTATTTGCTGAAAAGTAGGTCTAGATCTGGCATATAATTTTCAAAGAGAAAACACAGGTTGTATTGTTGGATTTGTAAATTACCAGTGACTTCATTTCAACGAAAGTGATGCTACAGTCTGTATGGAGAAGGGCAGGCTACAGGCAACTGCTACATTTTACCCACATACCTTCTCATCCCAGGCTCCATGAGGAAAACACTCACGTCCCTGTGCCAGATGAACTGCTGGAACACAAAGCCTGGTTATGTGAGGGGGCTGAGAGCCTCACCTACCTCTGAAGGTGGTGGGGCTGAGGCACTGAGCACCTTACAAGATTGAGCCCAAAGGCATTATCAAGTCAAGTTTTCAGGAAAAAGTACTTCCAGCTCTCAGGCTTATTAAGGAGTTGCATTGTCTTATTTAAACAGCAAAGAACCTTGGGGAGGCTGAATTTCTGCTGTTACAATGCCTGCTGAGGAGGTCTGAATGACATCAATTAAGAAGAAACTTGGCAGGATGTAATCTGTTAATTTTATGCCATTTACATCCATTCTCTTAGCAATGCCAACTGGCAGCATTTGAACTGTTTAAGTTCTCTTTTTCTCCTTCTGTCTCTGCTGCACAGGATTGCAAAAGCTTAAGTTGTAAAAGGAAGCCTCGGCAGCCATTGTCACTCCAGGCTTCGGTGGGTCTTTTCCTATGCCAAAAAATGTCACTGGCATCGCTGCTATTAATTCTCGGGAGCACACTATTATTCCCAGTACATCTGTTATTACCAGGATTAGTACATGCTTCTATCTAGCTTTTTCACTTTCTCTGTACCTCATGAACCTCCATACCTCATGGGTCTATCTACCTCTATCTATTTGCCTCTGCTCTCAGAGATCTTCTCTTGCAGGACATCGTAAGTAGAACTGCTAAAAAACACGCTAAGAAAAACATAACATCACAGACAAAAAAAAAAGAAGGGGGGGGTGGGGGGTGTAGATATGATTTCAATGAATCAAACTCCTTAAGGAGATCAGTACAACATCATCTGGCTTCATTTGCATTTTCTATCTATTTCTGGCTGCTATGAGAAAAGCTGTTTCAGGTATACTTGCAGAGAGAACTAAATAACAGTCATAAATACAATAAAAACCTGGGGAAATGTTTCTACAACAGTCATGGTCTGCCTAATGTCAGCACAAAATACTATATCGTGTCTGCAAATTGTTACTGGTATTCACTAGTCTGAAGAAGTGTTTCGTGGATTGTTCTCCAACCTCCCCTGGCACTCCCACTGAAAATGGCTGCTACCTGGGCACAGGGTCAGGCTGATCTACTCTGACCCAACAGGCCACAATTTCCACTCTTGTAAATCCAGATTTAAGTTTAAAAAACACCATTTCACTCCTTTTTTTCTGCATGTAACAGCTAAAAGATAAACTAAAGTACAAATATATGTGGTTTTAAAAACTCCATAAAAATAAGCTTGTATTTCTTCCTTTACCATTGTTATTTCTCAAGATAGTTCATTATTTACTTCTTGGGTATTCCTCATTCTTCATCTTAGTTCTTTCCTTTTTCCCCACCTTTTTTTTCCACCTTTCCATAATTTTTTTTTCCTTTCCTCATTCCATAAGGTTCTCTTTCCTTTTTTTGCCCTTTTCTCTATTTCTAATTTTTCATCACATTCTCCTTAAATGATGTCTCATCCTTCTTCCAACCACATATGGAGCTGTCCCTCCTTCCCCTTCATGGCCACTAATCAAAGACACCAGAAATTCTTAAATTGCACCAGACATTCTCAAACCAGTTAAGCAAACATTACATTTCCTATTTTGACTCCAGAACTCTCATTGTTTTCTCTTTTTCTTCCTCAACTAAAAAGACACTCCCTTCCCTGTTATTATCACTACCTTCCTTATCTATTCACATTTCTTCATTCACATAAATTAATTTGTACTAGACAAAACCCTTAAACTATTTGGAGTTTGAGATAGGCAAAATGGATTTGAAGGGAAAGATTTACTAATGTGTGAGTCACTGTCTCAAACCTATTAAGACTTTACCCAATCTCAGACACACAGACACAAAGTAAAATTTAGGAAAAAGGTTTTTGCTTCAGAATTCACCATCTGTTGGGGCTCTCTTTCAGCGAGGTGGCTCTAAGACTCTAAACCCACTTCTTGGTGAATAAAAGGCAAACATACCACTGAGTCCTTCTGATGTCACTGAAGACATGAGGTATTTGCCCATTTATTCCTGAGTGTTCATTTAAGCCATACGCGTCTCTGAAATATTGGCTGGAAATAGTCCAGTTGCTTAAACATAGGCATTGATTAAATCCTCGTACTTCTAATGTGGGAAATAAAAAGGCATGCTACTTGCTACACCGGATAGGTAGAATAAAATAGCTTCCTATTGGGCTTAGAGTATCTGGAAGACTCTGGCAGACTGCAGGCAGTTTTCATAAAGGATGTTACAATGAAAGAAGAGATACTGGGGTTCATATTAAAGAAGATTTTATGTTGACCTTGTATCAAAATACATTGTCCTGTATGGTAGAGGGTTTAATTGCTTGCACTGAAAAAGGGGTAAAAATATCCCAGGCTCAGTTTTAAAATATTCAATATACACAGTATTTTTGCTTACACACAGGATTCTTGTTACAGTTAATTCTGAGCCAAATACCAGCAGTAGGAAATTAAAAGCAGGAATATCCGGACAACGTAGCATTTGGCTTTACTGCAGATTGCAGTGGTTTCTGTTGACATAATTACTGCTGAAATGTACTCCTTAGCAGCAAACACATTCAATATAATGCAGGAGCCAAGGGAAAAGAAAGAACAAGGAAGACAGCTATCTTGGGTCAGTTGGGTGGCCAAGTAAGAAACTGTTAGTGAGAGCAGATCAGAGGAGCCTGTCATCATTCCCATCTCCCCTGCGTTGCCTTTGGAGAAGGCGGCAGGAGAGGCGCGGCAGCCACTCGCCTGCTCCCACCAGCCCCCTGCACACACGTGCCCACGCACTCTCTGATCTGGAAGCTCAGAGCTCTCACTAGGACTTCCAGTGGCTGAACTTTCCTCCTCTGTGCCAGAAGCAAGAAGTGTCTCACAGAGATAAAAAGGTGTGTTTTACCGCTCAGGAAATTGAAAAACATTCAAGTCTTGTTTTACTATTCCTATAATGACAAATTACATGTTAACTTCTATATGGCTAAATTTTATACAGTTCTGTTTCACGCAGATGACATGTTTGAAAAGCTGTCAAAATGCATCAATAACTTACCATTATCTACCCTGCAGGAAGTATCAAGGTACTCAGAGAAGCTGGAATTGGAATGTAAGACAACTTGCAGGTGAGTTGGGGGGGAGGGGAATGGCTACTAGGATACTGTATTTATAGCATAAACCCTTAATAATTCAACAGAAAGCTTCAGCATCAAGCAGAATTTAATCCACAGTTAGTAGCACAGATACCCATCTTAACAATTCATCTAGCTCTATTTTACTAACTAACCATCTTTTGACATCAATTCTAACAAATACAGATTCATTTCCCCAAACATGAGAACTTCAATCTAGACACGTCCTGACTTGTATTTAAGGGAGCATCTCAAACAAGGATTTACTGTAGAGTCAATAAAACCATAGTGTTAATCCGATTTCACAGATACAGCCGACCACTTTATTACTCCAGGGAAAAGTATTTTTTCCAATTTAATGATGAACTAAATAAGCAGCGATCTCAAAAGTGTTTAGCCCTAGTAGCTAATTAGTAATGTTTACTTGCAATGTCATGAGGGTGTTAGATTTCTTTTTTTTAAGGTAAAAGTCACCAAGTATCAGAATGAACTTCAACACTGTCGTGCATTAACTCACATACTTCACAGCAGTATCATAATCACCACCACCACCACCACAGTGGTATTTCCCAAACACAAAATGCAATAACTTTTTGAAAGGATATATATGGTAAAAAACATCAGTATTCCTTGTCATAGTTAAGCCTTCTAGTTTTTACTGACAAAGTTTTCCATCAGCCCCCTCTGATATGTATTTGCACCCTTCCATCCCCAGTTTGTGCTCACTCAGTCCCTGTTAACAGTTCCCTCAGAAGGTAAACAAATGGCATCACTCAAGACAGTTCTGGTAATTTTATAAGATTATCACAGAATTTTCCTGTTACTGCAGGTAGGTAACAGTGGAACAATAGCAAAATGAATGATCAGGAAGCTTCTCTTGAATAAAGCAAATGGATTGTAGATTTTGTTAACCAAACAGGGTAACTGAAGACATATCTACTCTAATAAGGATTTTTTTTTCTTCCTCTTCCCAGACCCCTTAAATCAATGGTTTATACAGTGGGTTTTTTTCAGTTTGTCCCTATGTTCTAGAACCAAAGATCTCAACTACATTCTGAAGAAAAAGGAAAGAATGATACTGCTGCTGTCCTTATCACTGGTATATAGAAGAATAAGACTCAAAACATAGTGAAAATATTCTGTTCTATATTATAGAACAGATTTCCTGCAAAGAAAAAGGAATCCAGTGTCTCTGTTCAGATTAACTGTTTATATTCTGTTGGGAATATATCACACAGCCAGACAGAAAGGACTGCACTTCAGCAACCTTAAATACAAACCAGTCATTTGTCTGCTTCAATACCCACGTGCATATTGTGGTACAAGGTTCCTACCAGTGTTTTTAGTCATTAAGTGTCTTATGCAGCTTTTGTAGAGCTTTCTACTGACATGAAGAATATGTTATGTAAACTACTTTTTCAAGGTAGGAGGGAGCTGGCAGAATAGTAACTTTATGAAGAAGCCTGCAACATTTGTGAGAAAAGGCAGAATATCTCATAGCTACAGTAATGGTTCATTTTGATTCCTTTGTAAAAGCTATCAGTCAACAGCCAGTACAGTTTGCTAAATGTATGACTGAAAGATTTCATTACTATCAAAAATACCAGTCTCCTCAGCTCATGACTTATCCCTGACAATTTATAGATACGTTTAGAGGAAGTTTGCTACTAACATTTTTTATGCCAAAAAGTATTTTGCCTCTTACCAAATAGAAACCAGATGCCCCATCCAGTATTTCCTACCAGTCAAGCCTTTCATTATGTACAGCACCCCTCTGGGACTCAGTGCTTCTTGTAACCCTGAAAGACACCAATGTTGAATAGATTATATTATGGGGCTGACTTTTGATTCTACTTCAGGTGAGCTGATAATCTCTAAAGAATATATGTGCCAGATTAATTCCCCATAAAGTTTGTGGGCCAATCTTTGTTGTACCACACACGTACATGAATCAAAACTAGCTGCTTGTGTGATTACAGACCTCGGTGATACTCTACACATTATTTGAATGCAGCCAAACACTGACTACATTTAAAGCATCTTTTAACAAACATTTAAAATGTAGAAATTCAACGTTTATCTGGAGACACATCATGCTGTCCTTTTCCATCTAACTGAGCAAAAGGGTACTAAGGTTTCCATTACAAGAATTTCAGCCTGAAAAACATCACTCTTCCTTTAAAGTTGAAGTCCTGCGTTTTATAGTTGGTGTCTGACCTTGTAAACATACATTTTGTACTTGCCAATAACAGCCCAAAGTTTTGTCCCTGTGATTAACTGCACGGTTGATTCATAACACTGAGCCAGCTCATTAAACCAGCCCAAAGCTAAACATTTGAAATAGCCTAATCAAACATCTATAAATCACACCTGCAGCTAATTGTGGGTGTAAACGCAGATCACCAGAATTGGAAGCCATCTTATACCCAGCCTTACAAACCAGAGCCACGTCTGCATGGAAACCAAGAGCCCTCTGCTCTTTGGTTTGCCCCTGACCTCCCAGCAGAAAGGGAGGCAGCTCTGCTGCAAACAAACAGCCCACAGCAATTACTGTTTTCCCACAAAATCTGGTTCCAGTAGGAAATACAAAAATTTTGCTCTGAATATTTCATTCACTTACCTCATTTAGATTGCGTTTTAAGTGCTTGTATCTTTAGCATCAAGATGTTTTCATTAAGTGTCTGTTTTCTGCTTTAAGCTTTTATTTGTTATTTGTTTTTACTTTTTACTTTTCAGAGACACTAGTGCATGCTGTTAGAAAACTGAGCTGGCTGGTCTCAATAATTATCCTCATCATTCTTTCCCCTTTATTTTTCTCCCATCAAAATTCAAAAACATTTTCTTTAACATAAATTTAAAAGCAAGCTATTATACAGTAAATAAAAGCAAATGCATTACTCTTTTTAAAAATAAAAGTTATAAAATTCCTCCAGAAGACATTAACTATATCTGCCACGTGAACTATTTTTAACTGTATGTGTAGAGTCACAGAGGTTAATCGATATCTGAAATTATAAAAATAAATCAATCTTAGGATTCAGTGAAGAAAAAAGAATGGAGTGGTTATAGTGGCTTGTAGAAGGTTACAGCACTGTGACACAGCAATATACACTCAAAATGAATATGTATTGAGAAGCAAAGAAGCATTTCTTTGATTCACACTCAATTCACTTCAGCTTTGTGAAACTGCTCGGGGATTGATTTCCAGCACTGGATTAATGACTCTGCCAAATCTCCCTGTAGGCACGAGCGCACTAGGTGGGGAGCAGGAACAGCTTGAAGAGCTGCAGAAGCACCTTCACTTCAGAACTTCAGGAATTAAACATTGTGGCCACGGAGGTGAAAAATGCACATTCCCAGTGCCAGGGACACTGCCTAACTGCCTGGCTTCACAAATGTCACGTGGCACTACATCCTGGCTCCAGATCACCCGATTGACAAGCCTTTCTTCAGCGACCTTTGATGAGTTATCAGAGGACAGCCAAGGCCCTGCTCTTCTTAATCCCTATTTTCCAAAAAGTAGGTGAGGAAAAACATTGAGCCAGCAGCCAAAAACTACAAGTCACTATCTTACCTGTAACACAGCTTAAAGAAGATCTTAAGTATTGAATAAGTATTTGGGAAAGAACCCAAGTATCAAGAAGAAAGTAAATTAAGTTAGAAATAAATGCCATTAAATTGATAAACACAAGAAGAACTCAACTAACAACTCCACTGTTATTATTAATAGGATAGAGTAGTGTTCTCAGAAGATGAGAGGGTATCAGATCTGTAAACTAATGGTAGCACTTCTTAGGTATTTAGCAATGCTGAAATGCCCTAACTTCCCAGTACTATAGAAAAATACAGCAACAACATTGTTTAGTTTAAATTCTGAAATAGAGCTTTTAAGAGACCCTATTTCCTGATACATATATTCCCGGGAAGGGGGGGGGGTGGAATTAAAAGAGCTGAAAGGTACACATAGTTGATTGCAAAAAGAAACTACAGCTGAACAACCTCTCAGTCACAGCACTCTGATGTTCTTGTGGTAAAAGGATGAGTCCTATTAAAACAGAACATCAGCATCAAAGAGAACGAGTAGAGGTTATAAGACAAACATAGAAAAAAGTAATGCATCTCAAAAGGATTCCTGCCAAGGCGATGCCAGCTGTCTCCACCACATTTACTGTCCTGCTGTTTAATAAAATACATGGAAATTATTATTTTGCAAAGAATGATGTTGTAATTAGGTGGTTCTATCATACAATGCTTTTTCTTAAAACACTGCAAATTAGAAATGTCCCATTCCTACAGCTAAGGAGACAGGGAGAAAGAGAGAATTACAGATTCATGGAAAGAGGGAGCACTGCTATTTTCATTCAGAGCTCATAAAACCTTATTTCTTCCCTCTTCAGTAACTGTTTTGACTCTCGGATAAATAAGGTAAATGGTGTGGAGTATCTGCCTCATCCTGTATTCCTTATACAATCAAGACCCCCATCAGCTTCTGTAAATCCTTGACCCTGGTGGGGCAAACACACAACCAGAGTGTCAAGTGCAGCACTGTAGCTATCTGACAGCCATATCAGGATCATCAAATAGATACTAACCAAGGAGGGGAAAGAAAAACAAAACAAACAAAAAAAATCACAACTTAGGCTCATGGTCAGAATGAGCAATAAAACTGACAGGTTAAAAAAAAAGAAAAAGAAAATTAAAATAGTTCCCATCCCTGGTTGCCTCTTTAACATGTTCCTTTCCATACAGTATACAACCAGGAACAACTCCCTTTCTAATTAAGATGTTGTATTTCCTCTGTCTGACTAACGAGTATCTGATCTGCACATATTCTAGAGGTCTGAATCAGAAATACCAGATTGCTCCTGCGCCTGCAAATCAGACTGTGCTGGCTGGGGAGTGTTATGGCCGTGTTGGGTAAGATCCCCATGTTCAGCCATCAGAGTCAGGACATTATGCAGAGGCAGAGAGGAGTCTTTGTCACCTTCTACTTTTACAAAGCAATTTAATTTTGAGAAGCGAGAATATTCTCTAAAATAAGAGTTGAACAGTAATAAGATACTGCCTTAAAATGTCAATCTCAGAATAACCGCAGTGGCTAAAACATTGTATAAATTCAAACAACAAATCCCTGCACTGTGTTTTCCCTTGTCCACCTATTGTGAAGAATGAGTCAATGAAGAAATGAGAAAATGACTGGTTTAAGCATTGAGTGCCACCAGGTTAAAGAGCTCAGTCATTGCTCTGCACTGAGCTGTGCCTTGTCGCTGGCCTTGCAGCAGAAGGCTGAGCGGGAAGGTTGCCTTCCAGGGGACAGAAATATCCTAACTCACTGCTGGATTTCCCCTCTGCACAGTCTATCAAAAGGTCCTCTTTGCCCTGACACTTGGCTCCCTGGCTACCTCTTCAGCTATACAAGCAAATTTACAGTTGCAAACCCTCCGTGATTAATATCTTTCCTTTTGCTCTGATTTCAGCATGCCTTTTGCTAGTCAGCTGACCACATCTCTACCCAGTAGAAGTTGTATATCCAGGTAAAAGGGCCATAAAATATACTGCTGCTGCTAAATCACAGTTGTACATGTGGATCTCTAACAATTTTCTTTTTGTCAGCAATGTGCTAAGGTTTTCAGGATTACATTGCTTGTAGTATGGACCAAACTCTGGGAAGGCAAGTATTCACAAGCCCACCACTTTCACAGCTGCAACAGCCAGCCAGGTCACCAAAAATAACTGGGAAACTAGTGATGCAAAACGAACTGGCCTCTGCAGCCTGTGAAAGGAAGCTATATTCTTTCCAAGGGATTTTCTTCTGCCTTATTCACAAGTAGAGGTCCCAGCATCACTGCCTAGGAGCTGGATACAAGTCCCTACTTTTGCATAGGATGTTTTCAGCCACATCAGCAGCAGTCTTGATTTAAAAAGGCTGAAGCTATGCTTCCTTGTTGACCAGTTTCAAAGGGCATATGTGTTCATCTCTGGCTGCACAGGATGCTGTGCTGGACCCTCCTGCACATGTGAATACTGTTCAACCCTCCACTAATTGTCACAAGTAACAAGCACTCAAGCGTGACCATCTAGTGCATTCAGCTGTTCATCAGGAAAACCCTAAGAAAAGGGAGCGGATCCAGAGAACAAAGAATGGGCTCCAGGCCACAAGAGGTGTCATGGGCTCCAGATACTGGCAAGCAGAAGTTGGCCTCCCATCTTCTGGAAATACTGTTTTCCCCTCACACATGCTGTCTTTGAGATTTCAAAAGCAGTAGAGAGCAGAGAATAGGGACAGCTCTTGGGGCAAGGGGGAAGGGGAAGGGATCAGGGACGTCTAGGATGGGAAGCAAGGCAAGAGCAGTTAATTTCTTTTGCACATAGACTCTGCTTTTTATATCCCATCCACCAGGAAGAGTGATGAATTGCATTTCAAACACAAAGCCATTTTCCTTCCTGATGCATAGCCTTTTACCTTTGAATTCAACACCACCACCACGTCAGTGGTTTTGAAAAGCGACCCCGTCCCAGCAGCTTGGAGATCTCAATACAAGTACGTGTTTGTCTGGACTCAAAACATTGCACTGATGATTCTACACCAGACTTCAGTCCCAGTCAGCACAGTCTTGAAGAACACAATGAACAAAGAATTGCCTCCTGACACAGCTTTTAAAACCGACTTTCCTTTTTTTTTTTTTAACTCCACGGTAACAGTTTGAGAAATCTGTCTATACAGAACTTAATGATCTTGCTTCACTGTCTCTAAAAACCATGGAAGATTTGAACAGGCCACATACATCCAGATGAGGGACAATGACAACAAATAGATGCTCACCTAAGGCAGCACTCTTAAATTAGAGAGCAATGTGTTTGTATGGAAGCCTAGATCCCTTAGTGTTGTGCCTGTTGAGTCATCATCATTTTGTGTTGCCATGGGTTGTCTAATCACATAGGCCAATGCTGAACTCAACAACATCCCCTCGGAAGTCTTCTTTCAAACAATTCTGCCATAGGTTCCTGTGGGCCCAGCTCCTCTGCTGCCCACCGTGGTGCCAGCTTCGCCTGCTGGACACAACACATGGAGATGGTTCCTCAGCAGCCCTTCACATGAAAGGACACCACCGAGAGCTCAGCAACACACAACCGGCCCCAACAGAAGCAACACTAAACAGGAAGATGCTCTGATCAGCTTCTAGTTGATATAGCCCTGGCCTCACCCACCACCCCAACCATGACCACCTGGGTGAGGGCAGAGCCACAAGAACACAGGTGGGCCAGGTTCTGCCTCTGGAACCTGAAGCCAGTGAGGAAAACAAAACATTCTGCTGGGTTGTGACTCATCCACAGGTCAACTCCAACTCAGGTCCCACAACCCAGGCCCCAGCACTTCGCTTAGTCATGTTAAAATATATCCCATTACAAGTGAACAGTAAATCTCAGGGATCTGGAGACAGGTAATATGAATGACTGCTTGTAGGTTGTTTGGGGTGTCTGAACAGGTACTTCAGCGCTGAGTTGTGATATGAATTACGCCTGGACACTTCAGTTTTATGTATGTGGACTGCTGTCGTGGCCAGAAGGTGTCATATTTATTGAGCACATGCAATCAGTCCAAAATGCCCTAGATACATCAAAGTAAATTCATCTACACATGTGCTACACATAAGCCCAGGCTTTAAGACATCTAGACTTGTTCCAGCCAGGTACAATTTGGTGTCCAGAAGTCCCAGTCACATGTGATGGATCTCAAACGTCTCCAGACCAGGACTCCAAGCAGAGAAAAAGAAACAGGTCAAGAAAATCAGGCAGAGGACAGCCCTGGCTTCTGCACCTGGGGTCGAGCCCAGCAGAACTACCACAAAGAAAGCCTTCACTGCAGCCAACTCAGGTCAAGGGATGATTAAAAGCACATGAGATCAGGGTTTGGGGTCTGGATACACCACAGGAAGCACAATTCAACTGCAAAAGCTCCACCGGGGTGGTGTTACAAACCTGCCAACTGCAAGACTGAGTACCTGCACATGAAGGCACACTCCAGAGAGCAACACAAGGCCTCACCTCTGCTAACTTGCTTGACTGTGTTATATTGCTGCCTGATTCAGCTCTTTTTCCTTTCTGAAGCCACAAAAATCCTCCCCCTCTCTCTTTTTATTCTCCTTTATTTCTCCCTACAAATGTCTTTCCATGGGTTCTTTCCAGATGTTATCAATTTCTTTCTGGAAAGATCAGGAGGTCCATCCACACACTTGTCTTCAGAAAAGAGAAATTTGCTTTTCTATTTTCTTGTATTAAACATATTTTTCCACTTTGTCTGGGGACTTCCAGGCAGGCATTAGTCATACAAGTACAAAGTATTCCCAAACGCAACTGAAATGAATGGGGTAGCGACAAGGTCTCCCTCAGAGGATTTCTATGCCAGTGGTATCAAATATATATCATACCTGCCTGGCCTATTAATAACCTTTTAACTCCATATCCTCTTCAGTTTATTCTGAAGTTTACTGTTGTTTTCCCCACTGTTCAGCTGACTCTCCCTGATGTATTTTGAGGAGATCACTGAACTGCAGCAGCACCTGCCTTCCAGGCTCAGGAACCCCCCCGAGGTTGCCTGCACAGCTGCTCTAGCTCCTCCACTCTAACACTGAAGCTGCACTGTGGGTTTGAGGATCTTACACAAACCCCAGTGGCACCTGGAGCTGCAAATCAATGGGTAAGAGCAGCTTTGTCTAAAAGGAATATGGATTCTTTCTTGCAATGGATTTTCTCATCACGTTTGTGTTAGGCTGCTAAGTAAAACAGAGCAAGCTGCTTTCTGCTCTCTGCCACAGTCTCCAGATTGATCTGTCCTAGAAAACTGTAGCAGAGGCTGTAACTTTTCATCTGGTAAATAAGAAGTAGCAGCAATTATGTCCACAAAAAGTTAACATTGTACAGACAAACCCATTCTCCTAAGCAAAAAGGTGTAAGGTGCCACGACTTCCCCAAAATTTTCACTCACTTCAAATTTTTAAGTGTTGGGTATTTTTTAGACCTATCTTAAAAGGTATTAAGGTGTTTGGCTAAACCTTTAGTGGATATGAAAAAAGGAATAGGTAAAAGAGCAAAACAGCTTCAGAAGGGATGTGCAAGAGGAGCGTATACATAGCCACGGATCTGACAAAGCCCAGAGAAGAGTCATCTCAGCCCTACTGTTTTTCCAGTTGCTTAAAACAGCAAATACACCATTTAAAATATCTGAATTTAACTTCTTGTTTTCTCTTCCCCCCCCACGGGAAGGAGGAAGGTGTCAGCAAAGAAAACCAGTTTGAACTTTTTAATCAAGCCTTTCTCCCATAACACTCCTATAGTTAGATGAAGAGACTGGTCTGAAAGATCACAACCCGGTTTAATTGCCTGACCCAGGGCCAGCTGACCTTTCATCAGCCAGCTGCCTGGCCAGCCCACGTGCTTTTGGCAGCAAAAAAGAGTGATGGTACTGAACTATGTTTAGTCGTATTACATTCTCTCACCTATACATTGTGTTTGGCCATTGAAGGACAGAATAATATACAGTTCTGATGCCACAAAATCCTCCAGCATATTTCCTCCCTAGGAGTGGAGAATTGCAGTGAATAGCAATGAGGTTCTTAGAAGATATTCCCTTTCTGTGAAATACACAAAATCAGAAAGGAACATGGGTTTTTTTCTTCTCTGAAAATTATTTATAAGAGTAGATTTACAAGAATAAACCCAAATTTGCTCTAGAATGGAATATTTCAACCCCTGTTCAAGGTACTATTCACTATGACTTAATAATTTAAGTGCATTCAACACTCTGCTTGAAATCAAAATAAAGCATGTGAAATATGCTTAGAACTACTTGTATTTCCCTTATTAACAGCATATTTTCCATGCCTTATTTATCCTTTCTGCTGGCATATCTGCTGCAGACTTTGAATCAAAGTAAAGCTATGTTCTTTTTATTGCCAATTTTGACTGGATCCCTGATAATAAACCATTAAAATGACAAGTGAATATATAAAACAAGTGGAATCATTGATGGTTATGTATCACAGTTCTCGAATATAAGCAGCAAATCTCTCCCCTTTCTCTCCTCTTACATGTGCAGATGATTTTTTTATTTTTCAACATAAGTCATAATTCAAAATGATCCTTCTTAGGATACATCAAATCACATCTCCAGCTAACTCTTTTTGGAGTTTCACATTACATTTCGTGCAAAATTAAAAGACTACTATTTCTCTGTTTATAGACTAAATTACTCTAAGCTTAATTAAATTTAACACAGAAAATATTTCCTGTAAGAAATTAAATGTCCAGTAAAATTTTCAACTATCAATATGATCTATTGGTCAATTTTAAGGGAAGCTTCTAAGTGGATCTGTGTTCTCTTGAGTCTGTGGTAGGCTTTCTTAGCCTTGGAACCTCTACAGCTTCCACCCCCTGGGCTCCACACCCAGGTTTGCTTCGTCCAAATTTTGACCACATTATAGAGGTTGCTGCCTCAAATCTCTGTCATCAAGCCAAGAGAAACATTCAGTAGATGTTATTGGAAGTTATCTGACTGCAGATAAAGGAGCGAGATAGCTCAAACTGGTCTTGCTGGAGCAATACATTACGTCTACACCACCCTAACTGTCCCTGAGCTTTCTAACCTCTATGACTTTCACGCAGCTGTCTTAGAGAGACTGGAACTCGAGACCACTGTAACACAAACCTCAGGATAACTCAGGATTCGGCAATTGCTGCTCTTTGACACACCTCATACGGCAGGTCACATCAATAGCATGGAAAATGAGTGGTTTCCACAGAACTGTGCCCATTAATGCCGATTTGAAGCTATTGGTCTATATCCAGAGCAGCACACTGCAGACATCTTACCAAGCCAAGCCTTTGTCTGTTGCTCTTAGAAACACACCCTACAAGATTACTTCCAGCTATGAAGGAAACAGATTTCATTTTTTTAAAAGAATTTTTAAAACCCAATCCCATCAACTTAAATGAGTTCATGAATTAAACAATAACCTAAACTGACTTGCTTTGAAAATGCATAAAGTGTCTACCCTGTTACTGCTCAAGAAATTTGGGCCAAATTCTCAGCACCATAAAGAAACTCATATCAAGTAACTTTTCATTAGCTGGGAGGTTTCAAAATGTAGGATCCCAAAAGTGGAGTAGCAAAGAGTGTGGAACATGCACGTACATTTTAAAATTTGCACACCTGGCATACATGCAATGTAATTGTTTCTCTCGAAGCAAAATCAGAGAAGTCAAATGACATTCCTGATTTCTGAAATTTCTTTGCAGAGAGATCATATTTCTAGAACCTTCTAGTAATAAACTACAGCTTGTAGTTTTGTTTTAAATTTGTTATAGCTTCCAATCCCCACTTAAAGTCCTGGAAACATTTGTTCCTCATTTTTGTTTAGTCATTTGGCAAAACTTATAGTTATTTTTCTTGACAAAATAAACAAAACCACTCAAGTAGATTCAACTCAAGCTGTCTTCTGTCCAACACAATACAGCAGAATAACCTTGGGGACACTTTCCACTCAGCAGTATCAGCTCCTATTACAGCTCTAGCAAAAAACCACAAAACTTCATGACTATTGTATCAAAGCTGCTTCAGCAGGCCCATCCTATACTCCTGAACTCCACATCAGGACTTGGTGGTCAGCATTAGCACTATTCTAAGTTCTCAGGATTTTTTAACCAGCTGTGTTTTCAACAACAAATTCTAAATTCCTTTAAAACTAGGATGCCCTTTGCCTCATTTGCTCTTTTGCTTCTGAACTTTCTGGGCTCACATCCTCCAGCTCTTCTCCACAGTCACGGAAACAAATAAAAAAAAAAATTCTTAAATGTTACACAAGCTCAGAGTGCACAGCACTGCAGCAGATGGTTACAAAGAGACAGTAAAGCTTACATGAAAAGGAATTTAGAAACAGAGAAAAAAGGTTCACTGCTGCTCCCATTCAGGGTGAAATCATGGTTCCCCCCCTGCCTCTTGAACACGCTGAGATCAATGTTCAGTTTGGTTGGGACTTACGGAAGCACTCAAAGGTGGCCTTGCTTCCTCCTTCATGAAACCAATTTACCATGAACGTGAATAGAGCTGTCTCCAAGCTTTGTCGTTTCATAACTCAAGACACTATTTAAAAGGAGTCCTAAATTAATGTAAGCAAGATCTTTAAGTCAGTCTTATAGTTTCCAAAGAACTGCCTTATGGTTTATGAAGTGGGAGGTGGGGTGGGTAAGCAGTGCCACTAATAGAGCTCATTGTGTCAGAATAATACAGAATACAGCTATAATTAAATTACTGCAGTCTAGACATGCATAATATCACCTGTCACGTGCATAATATCACCATCAGCCTAAGAATTCTCCCCACAAAGACCATTTTGTTTGCTTGTATATTTTACCACTTCCTAAGACTTCAGCCTACTTCTGTATGGTGCTTTCTCTGTCAGTAAAGAAAGCCTCTCTCCCTAAGCTGTAGGGGTGCCTTTGAAATTCACACATTGGAATTTATTCCCATTACAAACCTGCTGATCCAAACAAGCTTACAAACAGCAAGACCTGTGTCTTCTATTTGCTAACCTCCTTTCTAGATACTTTCAGCTCCTTCCCACGTCCTCCATTTGCCCAGCTGATAACATGTGCTATCTGGTTTGGTCTGGCTGCTGCTTCCCGAAGTGAACATGGATTGAGTTCTGCCTGACTTTCCTCCTGAAGGAGCTTTAATGTAAGTCTTTTTCCTCTAGCTGAGGATTTTCACCAAACTTGGCAGAATTTAGTATCTCTTCAGCCTCTGCATTGCTGTCAGCTTCAGTGGAAACTGACCACTGCATTCAAACATTATTAGCAGGAGACCGATGAAGATGCACAGGTTGCCAGACAGGTCTACTGCATAAAATCATACCAGTACTGAAAGTATGAAACAAACTAGTTAAAATTAAAAACAAACAAACAAACAACACCCCACACACCCGAAAAATAAAACCGTAAGAAACCTACAACATTTTGATCTTAGTCTGAATGTGAAGGATGTTAGAGTGTCTCCAATTCCACATCACATGGGATTTTAAACCCACACAAGTGATTTAGGAGCCTTCTGTAACTAGCATTGAGTGTGGCAGGGGGCTGTGCTCCCAGGCTGTACCTGCAAGAGCAAGCCCAGTCTCCCCAGCTGAGGAAGCTCAGGAGGCATTTGAATCTGGAAGGCAAAGCATCATCACTAACAACAGGAGGAGGATGAGAGAAACTGAAAGTTACACACACATTGTTAGATAAAATGGATTTGTCCCACCAAAATTTAAGCCTGAAACAGTATTTGAGCTTTTACTTTTCATTTATTTCAACATTCTACTTCATGAATGCTATAATATAAAAAGCAATTCAGCCTTAATTATAGTGGTTTAGCTGGGTTGCTATAATTTTCCTGTCCCTTAATTCTCCCCATGTTTATAACTATCTAAGAGCTTAGGCTCTGGTAAATTTTTTATTCTTCATAATTGCTAAGCCTGAGTGGAGCAATAAGAGCTCCATGCTTAGCATTTTCTTCTGTAATCTAAAGGCATACTGTGCCAAATATAAGCCACTTGAAATAAGTCACTGTGGGTAGCAACGTATATGCTTTAACTCATGGCACACAAAGTATCTGATGTCGTTTTTCAAGACACCCACATACGTATTCATCTCAAAGCCTACCCCATAGCCAGACACAATTGTAATACTACTTCTACAGCAGAAACATTCCTCTATTTTTATCCTGTTGTTATTCCTTTGTTAAGTACTTACAACTTACTTTTTCTACATTTTGATTTTACTGGAGCAATTCGTACTTGGAACCAAACAAAAAGAATTCCGGTATGCCACCATGTCCCTGGGATGTGCCTCACTAGACCTGTGAAAGTGAAGGATGGCAGTGCCAGGGAGTGGGAAGGAATTAGATCCTTCACCCAGCAGCTTTCTCCTCATTCACAGAGAGTGATCTTCCACGGTGCTCTCCCCAGAGTCTATACAGGAAAACAAGCAGCCTTTCTAGTAAGAACAAATAAAATATCCTGTTGTTGGTCACAACAACGTGCAGGTTTTATCTCCAATAGGCAAAGAATTGAAAAGAAAATTTTTTAAATTGAGGAAAACCTTAGGCAACATAAACAAATACAGGAGAGATTTAGGAAATTCTTTCATATGTTTTAAGATCCTAAATTAAAGAAAAAGACCCCAGCTCCTCAGAAGACAGACATTTCTTCAGAATTCCCATTTGACCATGTATGAGGTGGCCACAAGTGATGTAAAATAATATTCCTGCTAAACCAACTATTTTGTGAACAGAGAAGCTTCAGAGAGAAGTTAGATCTTTTGTGCATGTGGTGATCTGAGCCCCTCCACAGAACCTGCATCTGAACGGCTGTATCCCACAGGAACAGCAGCCCCTGTCGTGCTTGCTGACCATTTTCATTTCCCCTCTTTCATGTACAACTTCAATTTTCCAAAGTTTTGCCCAGGGCCCTTTACTGGGCTCCACAGCTTTACCCGAGCAGAGCTACTCTCCCTTAGAGCACCTCCCTGCCTGCTCTCACCCTGCCCAAACTGCTTTTTCTCGTCTAAGGAAGCGTGTGCCAAGGTCTCCCCAGACACACACGCTGGATGCAGAGGCCAGCAGCACACACAGATTTCAAGGCCAGTTTACAAAAGGCTTCCTCAGCAGGGCCCAAATCACGGGCAAACAGCTTGCCCCAGCTTCAGTCTACCGAGTTTATAATTGTTCTGGGAGGTGCATTACAGAGTAATCGAAATGATAACAATTCTCAAAAATTGCATCGGCTTGTGTGGAAAGATTAAACAGCTTGGTCTTATTCTCACTGGGAAACAGGAGACTTAGCAAACACCAAATTAACATTTTTAATATTATGAAGGGGAATTAATAACATGATAAATATGGGGGGTGGAAATCAAGTAATAACCTATCAACAGCAGGTATTCTGCTGCTATCTGGAGGCTAACCAAGGAAGAAAGAATTCTTCTTGTGAAATCTCCGTAGGGAGCAGGGTGAGCATGCAAGATTTGTGCAAGCAAGACAGTAAACATGTTGGGTAGGAGTGGCAGAATATGTGTGGCCGTGCAAAGCCTCCACAACCGGACACACTCCAGGAACTGTGACCCATTTGGGGGGATTTTGTCCAAGTGACACCGTGCAGCCGGGGCGGGCAGCTGCAATTCCCACTTGTACACATCCTGTCACTCACAAGCACACACAAGAGGCAAGGGAATGCTTTCAGCAATCTCAAATCCATCCATCCACCCAAAATGGTAATTCTCTGGAGTACAACACATATGGTACAATCTTTGTTTCTTTTCACTTGTAAGCAAAATAATTTTCAGGCAGTGTTGCCATCATGCTTAATTTAGATTTTAAAACATTCTAGAAACCTTGACGTGACGTGAATGATGGCTCTTAAAACATACTTCAAAGCTGTCTCCTAGTCTTTACGCTAAACATAAGAAATCGAGAGGACGAAAAGGAAATTAGGCAGGGCATCATTTGCTTTCTTGTCAACTATTTAATCAAAAATTTACTTTTTTTAAAAAAGAGGCTAAAAAATAGCCTTGCATCACAACTAAATATTTGGAGTTAGCACATATAGACCATTCCTGAAAAAATCTGCATCTTCTCAGCACCGGGCCATGTGGGACTAATGCAACCTACAGCCAAGGCTGAATATATCAGTCAGCTTTAAGTCACTAAGCTCAGGTACACGTAGTTGATATTGCTAGTCTAATAGCTGTAGCCACTAGTACAGCTTGCCTGTTGGAATAACCATCCAGCTTAAGTAGCTTTTCTAGCTCTCTCCAATTTCCTAAAGGTCCTGTGTTACCCACACCTGCAGTAGTAAGCTGGAGCTAGCTCAGCAGAGAGAAGCAGAGGAGAAGGAAAATAGGAGCTACAGGAATGTATATACAGTCCTTTGCTTGACATCCAAGTCTGAAAACACTGACTTTACTAAAGCAAAATAACAGAAATTTTTACTTCAGGGTACATGAATCTATTGCTGAATATACAGCAACTGTACACAAGGGCTAAATCCTGTTATCAATACAGTTATTGTATAGCTCTGTAGCAAAGTTGGCATGCAAGGAAGCCAGAAAAGAGTGCTGTGCTCTCTTCAAGTCACCTACAAACATACCATTCATACAACACCGCCATAGACGGACAAATCCAGCTCCTTGTGCACTGGCATTTTATTAACCTTTTAAACTATCTAAATGTTTGCAAAAATTGTTATTTTACCACTGACTTCCTCTTTTAAGGTAATTCACTTGAGCTTCATAATGCAGAAGTGACAAGACGTGGGAAGAAAAGGTTAGAAAAGCCAACTGATCCTGTTCTGGAGTACAATTAACACAGTACTTCACTTCCAGAGGGCAGTTTGGCTTAGTAAACATAATGATAGCCTTACTCCGAGGTTAAAATGAGAGGGCATCCATTTTTATCGCTAACATACCTTGACAAAGGTTCCAAGATCAAAGACAGACTGTCAGCATAATTGTAAAATAATACTTTCTTCCCCAGTTTTAATTACATGAAATAGCTTTTATATATCATTAATAACATTCCCCGCCATTAAAGTAAAACTTGATTAAAGGCATCGCTTTATGCACAAACACAGAGGAGGTTTGTATAACACAAGAATGAGTTAGAGCTTTGGATTGCAAACAGGCAACAAAACTAAGAAAATGTGCTCACTTCAAAACCAGCCAAGTACAGGCAGCTTGAAGCAAGGCTCAGTTCCCTCTTGGAGAAGTTTACATCCCTGAGGGGCAGTTGCCATGAATTTATCTTGAAAGGCCTGCCAGGCAAAAGAAGAGAGAAGTTTTATGCTCACCAAACTTCTCTCCTGAGAACAGATCACCCTCTCATAGAAAAAACTCTGTGATCCCAAGTTTGACCCAGAGCCCACTGAGCCTCTCTCCACTAATTTCAGTGGATTTTGGAGGAATCCTTACATATGGCAGCTTTAGCCACAGCTGATGGTTGGCATCCCCCAGATATCCTGTGACTAGTTTTCCTATCACACAGTATTCTGCTTGTCACCAGAAGAAAGACATTGTATTAATACAAAACACTGATTATCAGAGGGTTATACAACTCTGGCTGTATAAAAGCAAGCGACACCCTGCTGCTACTCACTCCCAATATTGTTAATATATCAGTAAAACAAAATAAACACCCAAAAAAGTACTCACTGCTGTAATATTAATTCTCAGTCTGACATATCCTGCTCTCCAAGAAACTCTCTTGCATTTGGAGGTTTGAAGGATTAAGTGATCTAATAGGTTTTTGCACTCCTATCTTCCATGACTTACATTTGACAGCTTTGGTCCAGCCTTAACATTCCCTGAGCCATTTCTGCAGATGCTGAAAAATATTTTGCATTGTGTTGATTGTATTTAATAGAGAAATACTGTAGTACAAGACTAAAACAATAATTAATAATAATAATTTACAATAGATCTTTTATGGTTGCACTAGAAGAAATTTAAATTAAAAGTCCATTTGCTTTCCATGTGAATGATTTAGATGTTTTTCTAAGAGATGAACAAGCTGTAGTCATTTTGTAATCCTCAAAGCACTGAGTACAACAGCTCACCAATGTTACAATCTCCATTTGTTCCAGAGCACATGCAAGCATGTTACAAACTTTCATCATATTTAATGTGGTGATTATACTTATTTTTTCCAGGTTGCCTTCCCCTGTAGTAGACCGTGCTGGCACAGTACATCATCTCTGCAGAGTAACATCGTTAGTCCGTTGGCAGCAGATCAGGAGGAAGCTCTCAGGGCAGTTGTGCAGTTTCCTCCCAAGCAGGGATATAAGCTCGTCGGAACTACTCAGACGTTGAACCTGCATTGTTAAACAACACATAAAACAGTAAGTGTTTTTACTAGGGTGGAAATGGGAGCAGATGAATGTGTCTGAAAGGAAAAGTCATCTGGAAATCAAGGCAAAACTTTCTTTTAAAGATGACTTGCCTCTGTGTGTAATGGCCATCCCTCGTCATGTCTGCAGTTTCAGAAATGAAAAGTTCATCTTGCGGCTTACGCAGAAAGTCAGTGGCCTTAATTCTCAGTTCTTTGCTGCCTTTCACCACTCTGGCACCAGTGTGAAAAAGTTGCTTGAAGAGACCTGAACGCACAGCCCAGAAGGAAAAGCTGTGCAGTGGCCAGCACGTGGCCAGCAGCAAGTCAGGGCTGCAGCTCCACCTCCTCCGTTAGCAAAATCACCCTTCAATCAGGGCAGGGCCAGTCAAGCTCTGGCCTTTCCAGACCTGTGAGAGAGCCAGGACCTGACACGTGTAGTTTGACTATGCAATTTTCAGTATTTGATGTATATTTAATGGAAAATCATATATCATTTCGGCAGTAGGCTTAACGTTTTAAAATATAGCCCCTAAACCACAGAGAGGCCAGTTACACTGCTGGACACCCTCCCTATATCCCAGCTTGCTGCAGAAGATCACTTTCCCAGGTAACACACCTGACTGCAGTGTCATACATAGGCTTTCCACAATGGCTCCTAATATTGATATGAAAGTAAGAGAATCAAAAAAGTAATATATCCCTTCTCTGGGAGGTTAAGATGCCTCTTACGGGAGGAAAATTGGATATCTGGCAATTTTAGAATGATTTAGGAAGCTGGGATTGTATTTATTTCCCATCTACGTGAAGGAGGGAAAAAGGCTCTTCAAAAAATAGTTTGTTGCTCAATATGGTCTTTTGCAGGACTTTAACTTCCTTTGTTATTCATTGAAATTTCTAAGTGAAAGCTGGGAGTCACAAAAGGAAAAGAGATTTGATTGGCAGGTACAACTTCAATTTGTATGAGAAATCTCTCTGGAAAACATCCTTATTTTGTCTAAGCCTCACTTTCCAGTAACAAAACCATGATGGTTATACTTGCTGTCCTCTTGTGTACCCATCCTCACACTGGAAATTACAACTAAATGACAAAACAGCTTGTCCAATACTCGTGAAAATAAAATTCAGAGTCCACTCTACTCCAACTAATTAATTTTCATAAAACTGCATCCCAGAGTGATCAAATGAGACATGAGCTCTTTCATGAGAAGAAAATCCCACTAGAGTTCCTTAACATCAAATGTAACAAACACCAGCGTTTCAACATTTGCATCACCATGTTTGAACCCCCATGTTTGCATATGTAAGCACACATTTGCATGTAAGCATTATGTATTATTAATATTGATTAATATTATTATTCAAAGGTAGTCATCTGCCTGCGCTCTGTGTGAGGTTTGTATATATGCATGCAAAACCAGCTCATGAAATGAAACAAAAATAGATTGCTTATGGTTAAGTTCATTAAGGGAAGAGAATATATGACTACATTAAAAACAAAGCAAAAAAACCCCCGCACTCCACTTCTCAGCGCTTACTGCTCACAACGGCTCCACTGTGAAGTTTTACAGCACAGCACTGCTTTTGTCTACCTGGTCCTGGGAACCCTTTTGCACATTTTCATACAGTTCATATTAAATATGGGAACTTTAGCTTCTCTCATGAGACACAGTTTTACAGCTATTTTCCCTAAATAATAGCCATCTGTTCTGAATGACCTCCCCAAACAACTCGCTTCGTTAATGGCAACTTTGCTACAGTTAATACACCAGTTGGGATTACTCCAGCCAACTTTCCATGGGTCTCTATTGTTATGAAAACCTATTATCAAGCAATTAAATGACAGCAAGAACGTAATAAAGTACAGCAGTTTTACTTGTATCATTATCCTGGGTGCTGATGTTAATGAAAGGCTATCGCACCCTAGACTGTAATTCCTAGATACTGTCATACAGGAGAATAACTCCCGTCAGCAGCTATTTTCAACCTTAATGGTTTGAGCAATTACAATCCTTGCCTAAACCCTTCCCCAGTATTTTGCCCCAAATTAAATTAAGGACAGCTCTTGAGATTATCTTCAGGGCTTGCTGCTAAAGGCCAAGAGTAAAGGACACGAGGCTAGCCTTATCTAGCCTTAGCAGTTTTTGAAGGCACTTGTTTGTTTGTTTTCTTGTCAGACAGACAAGCCTCACAGAGGTGCATTCACAAGCGCTTATCCGCTGTGTAAATGAAACAATAAACCAGCTTTCTCAATTCTCTATTCTCTACTTGTCTCAGTAGAAAATAATGAAGTTGAATTGCCCTTACAGTCCTTTTAGCATCCCTCTGGCAGGTTGAATTTCTGGCATGACACCTTTCCTTCCTTTTCTCATTTCTAGAACTAAATATAAACTTAAACAAACCTCTCTGAGAAACAAGATGCACATAATTGCCACAGATACCACAAGATGTCTAGAACATTTCATCTTTCTAAATTGTCCTGGGTTTGAAATTTATACAATCAGCATTTTGTATTTCTGATATACAACGCAGCAGTACGTCTAAAACAAGTTCTTTTTTTTCCCACCATGAAAATAATCTCAAAATTTATGTTGACATGAAGTAGTACTTTCTCTATCACTGAGATGATCCAAGTGCAGTGATACTGTTTGGCATAGATTCAGCTAATATGCATTTATAGTCCTCCTTCCGTGACAGAAGGCAGTATATTTACCAGCCTGTATGTGCAGTTAAGCTAAAGTGTTGTTTTTCACTGAGACTCATAACCTCTACTCTTTGGAATATTTATTTTCTTCCTAAGATGCAATAAGGAAACTTTATGCAACTTACTATATCAATTCTACATCAATACTACATACAGGCTTCTTCCAGATAGATGATCAAAACAACTAGATGGAAAAGTTCCCTGGTATAAATTTCTGGATGAGAGAGAGAATATGAATGACCTTTTTTTTCCATGAGCATTTTTAGATTGTTTTACAACTTAGGTGGTCTTATAGCAACTACATTAATTTTATAAGGCAGAAGTGTTTGACTCAATCTAGTTATATGGGCAACATGTAAGTACACAAGCCCAAAAAGAGCCCTTCAGAGGGAGATTTTTTCCAAATCAAATGAGAAACACAGGATTCAGTTACATCATGTCTTAGAGGAGAAGAAATTTATTTTGTTGCACTTCTTGGGAGAAACCACAGCAGCTGCCAAGCAGGATGGACAGATCTGATCATCACTCCAAACCCTTTGCCATCCCATTATGCAGAGACAGAGTTAAATCTCTCTTCTTTCCTTCAGGCCCATAATCCAAGCCAGAAATGGGATAACCAATATGATACCTTACTACTCCTTGCTATCCTTCACATAAAATGATGTTAAACTTAAATTATACAACAGAAACATTATCTTTAAAAATTGTAATAAAGCACAAAGAAATCTTATAATATATAGGAATGTTCCCTATATATTTCTGTCTACTGGGAAAAAGAAACAGGAAAATAATATATTAATATAATAACTCAGAGAGCATTGTTTCTTGGAAGAACACTGATAATAAAGCAGAAGAGTGGAGTTTCACTAGCATGAGGAAGACCTGAACATCACTCATGCTGCTGAGAGAGAACACATGCATTTCCCAGCTCCCTTATGAATGCCGATTTCACCTCTCCCAACTCTTTATCGTCAAGCAAAAGAAATATGGTGTAGACTTGTATAACAGCCAAACAACTGTCATTTGCTTTTGGTAGCCTCCTCCAAAGTCGTGCACATTCAAAACCAATATTTTTGACTAATGTCCTTTCTGTTCCTCATCACAACAATTGTTTGGATCTCTGAGACCTGGCTTAATGAAAATACCTTGCTAGAATGATGGTGTCCTTCATATCTAGAGTGCAATGATGTGATTCTCCTATTGAGGCTATTCCAAAACACACTGGAGAGCAACGTAACAGAGCTGAGTATTTCCCAGAAGTTCTCAGGAGAGAATTTTGCCCTTATGAGAGCTACCACAATAAGCTTTGTCTGTGTACCTTTTAGTGGACAACTGCTAAAAGGTCCACAAAGTCAAGTAGATACAGTAAAGAATGTTTCTGAAGCTGCACAAAGGGGTTATTTCCCCTTTGTGTCATGGATGAGACAGAGTAAGCAACAACCTGTCATAGATCTGGATACTGGGGATTATTAAAAAAAAGACGACGACGACGACAAAACAACAACCAATGGGGTTAAAGCTTTTGTCCTTATCCCCCTCAGTGCTATCTTTGTTCATCAGGTCTTGACTTCACTGTCCAGCAGGGAGGTTAGGCAAAAAGTTGTCTTTCTCCAGCTGTGCAGCTGCACACAGATATCCCTCTCAGGTCTTCTTGGACAAGTGCCCTGGGCATCCCCCAGCATTCATCCCTCTACTTATATCTGATAACCAGGATCTTTCCTCTAGGCAGGATCATCACCTCCTCCTTTCTTGTCCCTCTTCTTTCTGAGAGCACTTCTTACCTTGAGAACCCTTCTGTTTTCAACACCAGCTCTGCTTTCCAGAACCCCAAGACCTCAGTTTTCCCTATGTAGTCTACGTAAAAAAGCCCAACACATGCCTCCTAATCAGTGATTCTGTTTATGTCTCATTAACTGAAGGATTTGGGATGTGTCACTTGTTTAAGTCAGGCAGTATCAGAATTTACAGCCATCCCATACCAGGCTTCTTCCTGAGTTCAAAAGGCCAGTTTTGAATATTCATATACACAGAGTTATGGGCTACCTGCTAGCATTCACAATCCTTCCATCTACAACACTTTGGTATGAATATAGCTTTATGACTGCTTGACGACAAATAGTCAGCACAAATTCCTGATTAAACCAATTACAGAATTCCAGACAAATTGTGTGCACAGGTACCATACGCTTGATGAAACCTAAGACAAAAAAAAACCTGTGGGACCACTGAAGCATCACAGCAGGGGCTTCCCTCAATATGCTTGTGTTCAACACAGACAGAACTGCAGACACACGTGTTGATACGAACACTGGCAGTGCCCAGCCATTTGTACTGTTGGGGCACTGCACACCCTGGAGCTGCACTAGGGGCACAGTGCAACACCTGGCTGATATTTTTGACACTGAGCTTTCCTTGGAAAAGCCAGAGGGGAGGGGAGGAAAGAGTAGCACAAATATGTAGATGAGATGCTTAAAAAAGTGGGGATGTATGCTGAGAAAATAGAAATAAGAGGACTAGTTTCTGCTCTCACTTGCACCAGCATAAAGCCTGAATGGCCCAAGGGAACTCAGTATAGCTGAAACTACATAAATAATGAGTTGTGAAATCAAGCCTTGAATAGCAAATAATACAATTCATGATAGTATTCATTGCATAATGCTGCCGCATTACCTGCCCTTCTACAATAACTTGCATTAGAATAAGAGGGGTAAGATTAGTATACAGCTGATAACCATCTCATCATTGGTTACATAAAAACATATAATGCCTTAAAATTAGGCTCTGAAATGAAGCGAGAAAAGCTTACAAATAAGAAAGAAAAATAATTTTTTTTAGAAAATTCTAATGCATTTTGGAAAATAGTGTTTGAGACATCTACTCGCTTGCTTCACCTATAATGACAGAGAAGAGGCAGTGTTAGTTTTTTCTTTCCCCCTACTGAGTGCTAGTGAGGCAAGCTTATTGCCTGCACACATCATTTGACATCCTGAAAACAGAATGAGTGCTCCACTGGCAGTGAAGGAAGATAGAAACGTTCTCAACATTTGTCACATTCCCTGATTGGTTCTCACTGAGCTATTTGGCATGGAAATGTGAGGAGGAATGGAGCTCTGCAAAACAGAGCGCGGGCAAAAGCGCCTGCAACAAAGCATCCTCTTTTAGAAGGGAACGTTGAGTTACAAGACAGAGAGTAAAAAGGCATCACGATGATACATTTGATAGTGCCTTTTATGCAAATAAAGAGGAAGTTAATAATTAAGTCCCAATTAAGTATGTGTTCACTACATTGCCAAAATCCATTTATTTTGAAGGAAACATACAAGCATACATTTAGCTTCAAAGTGGATGCAGCTTCAGTATGGACCTCAAGTTCAGCACACACCAGAGTACTCTGCCAAGTAGTGATAAACACAAAGAGCTGATGTAGCTTCAACTTCCAGAAACCGCTTTTCATAAACATGATAAGCACGTAGGCAGGTAGTTAGCTGGACTGAAATTTTCTATCCAAAAATGATTGTGGAATACTTAAAATCTAAGGTAGCAAAAAAATTCAAATAAAAAGTAAATTGAATTACCCGTGGAAGCTCAAGAGAAGGCCATGCTTAATTTGACTCAGATTTGATTGAAATCCACCCTCATTCATTAGAAGGTTTGAAAACTTTCAGACACCCAAAAATTAACTCTCTGGTTGCAGAGCAGGGTACATAGGAGCCATTTTTCACAGGCTGGTTTTTGCTTTTTCCCAAACCTATCAACTGATGTGATATAGTTACACAGGCACTTATAATCCACATGTTTGCAAATTGTTTATTTTAATAAATAATGACACCTAGCGATGTATCCCCACTGTGAGCTGAAGTAAAACCTCCAAAACACTTATGTTATGCATGTGTCTTCATTTCTGCAGTCACTTATAAGACTAACATACATTCAGCTATGTTTATCTATCATAAAAGCAACTATTTAATTAAGTACGTTATCAGATTAATGTAAAATTAGTATAAAATCACACAGTTCATTTTGCCTTGACTTCAGCAGGACTGGCATTTGTGCTTAAATTAAGAGTTGCACTTTGTGTCATAGAATCATTTAGGTTGGAAAAGACCTCTAGGATCAAGTCCTATAAGTCATGTGAAGTAGACAAGAGAATTATCATCTCCATGCACTTCACAAATGGCAAACTGAGGCAAAAGAAGGTTAAGTGACTTGTTCACCTGGAAGGTTAGAAATTACATTGTGGCAAATGATGAATAGGAGAGTAGTTGGATAATCCCTTGTTTAAAGCTTGTGAGTACGTATACTGAAATGGTCAAAATAGGCTCTTTACTTTTAAAATGGCTTATTGGAATTTTCCCAGCATTTTGTGTTTCTTTTCTAGTACCCTCCAGCAGCAGAGTTTACACACATAAGAGCGATATTTAGCACTAAAACATTTAAAAGTTATTGTGATGTCAGTGATGTTGAATCAAAATTAAAGACAATCTTTGTCACCTAACCTCCATATGTCCCATTCTACCCTTGTGCTAAAGCTCACAGCGTTACCTTTCAGGCTGATGGCACCTCCCCTGCGTGCAGACCTAGACCTAAAGAACATCAGCCACTTGCCCACCCAAGGGAATGCCCCACCCCAGCTTTACATCTTCAATACAAGCAAGTCAGAAGTGTAAATCTGCCTTTAAAGTTCAGATTCCTCATATTTGTACCTAGGTGTTTCCTTAGAATATCGATTCAGATTTTTAACATATACATCCAAATCAATGCATGATAGTCCAAAAGCAGTCATATTTGAGCAGTCTCAGTATACAGGACTCTCCAGGTATTGAAAAGATCAAATACATATGCAGCAGAAAAATTGTAATTACAGTTGAAAACCAAGAAAACTCCAGGAGCTTCCTATTGTCTGATATGCACAAAAGGGAGTAACTCAAAGATGAACTTGCAGCTTCTTTTTGAGCACAAGTAACAGGCACTCCTGAACTAGAGGAACTAGGGTCACAGAGAGAGACATCACGGTTATAAATAATTCTGATTTTAAGGCTGTAGTTACATGAAAACAGAAAATACAACTGACAGTACCTATGCTTCTTGTCTTTCTCTATATTCTCTTACAATTGACCTTGAGAATACTTAATATTAGCCTAAGGGTGGAAGGAAGTGATGTTCTTCACTACAATCATTTAATAATAGCTTGTCCTCCTTCTGCTCAATATGCAAGTAGACATTGCTTTTATAATACTTTCCAAAGGTGCTTTGTTCATACTGTTAGCTACTGCATAAAGCAGAGGGATTGTATATGCCTAAAATATAAAACTGTAATACCAGCGCTGGGCATCAAGTATTCAGATACAATAAATCACAGTATCACAGCATAGTACAGTACCATGAAACAATTCATCTGTCATTCAATACAACTATTTAGAAAACTACTTCTAGTTGAGGGGCAGGAGCCCCCACCCCAGAGGGAAAAACCAAACAAACATATTGTTAAATCAAACCACAGAGTGAATTCTGATTCTACGGGCATTTTGTCAAGAAAACATGTCTGCGAGCAGTTTGGAGATGGGGTGAAATCAGATTGTTAAACTGTATTTTGTTCACATTTATGAAATGGCAGAGTTTGACATTGTCACACGCTCGCTGATGGATGGGAAGGAAGGAAGGAGAGGAGGCCGAGGCTGCCCCCGGCAGTGGAGCCGCACTGCCCCCTCCCGAGCTCCGCGCTCTGCCGCCGCGCAGAGCGAACACAACCGGCTTCTCCTGCGCGCACCGGGGAGGGGCTGAAACAGCTACAAACGCAGCTCAGGCGTCTTGCATAAACTTGCATAAACACTGAGAAATGGCAGAAGCCTAACGCGAGAATATCAGTGCCTGCTGCCGTCCTCCCTCTTTCCTCGCTGAGGTGACAGAGCACAGGTTTTCAGCAACACTCACAAGCTGAGGATCCTTCTGGCAGGACAGAACATGAGCAGTGATGCTGTCTCTGGTTACCTTCTAGTAAACACGATTAGAACAACTTCTGATCTGCAGGAAAACCCTCTCTCAAGAGCAGGGGCTTATCCAGTATGCTGCAGGATGGTGAAACAAAACGCGTAACAGGAACTGGGAGCTTTGCTCTCCTATACTCCAGCAAGCAGTGCAAGAATTATTCAACCAAATAACATCAGGGGCAATTTTGAAGATACGCTCTTTCAGCAACGCAGAGCTGCTTCATCACTCCAGAAGGGGAAAATGCATGTGCATTCACATCTGTAATTACTGTGATTTCTGGAATAGTCATAACATGTATACAGATCAGCTGCCTGAGAGAAGGCCATTTGTGACTGGAGCTAATGCAGCCACATACATCATTCTACCACACAATGAACATCAATGATAGAAATCTGGATCCAAACTGTATATACTGTATTTCCCTTAAAAAGCCATTTAGTAGGCTAAATATAGGCTTAATTTTCAATAAAGCCTGTTAAATTCTGCTTATCTTCTTTTTGTCTGTCATAAAATAGTCTCTTGAAATACTTTTTTCCTCATTTTCCCTATTCATACATTTTCACAGCCCTCTCATTCGATTTCCCAATTTCATCTCCAGCCCTGCTAACAAGCTCATTCCTACCGAAACAGTTACAAGTTCTTTCCCATCTTTCCTCCAGGGGTTCATGAGGACACATGTACACCATGCAATTCTGTTTCAGAGGACAGCAAGTTTAAGGGGTGATTAAAAACACATTTTTCATTTTTTTCTCTTCATGCTTAGCGCTGCATTTTTCCTTTGCTGATACACTATAATGGAGTGATACTATAACTATTTAAACAGAAATCACAAGTCATGGACAATAAGGAGACAGTAAGCCAACTTTTGGCCAAAAAGTCTTCTCTGTAGCTCTAACATGCAAGAAATTCAAGAGCTTTTGAATTTAAAGGATTTCTGCAATGGCAAGAGCGAATAGAAAAGAGCACAGGTTCATACTCTGTCTTGAGGATTCACCTCTTCCACTGAGTTCCCAGGAGACCCAACAGCCAGAGGACTGGTCAGACAATGCAGGAGAGCTACTCTCACACAACAGTTCTGTGTATGTCTCATGTTAGCAGACCTACTCCTTGTTTATAGTAATTTAAGACTTGCTGCTACCAAAGTAACATCCAGTTATTTTAACCTTTACGCTCACAGTCATTCCTTTCTTGCAGGCACCGATCTCCATGATGCTTTGCTTTCTTCCATTTACAAACATCAGTTCTTTCCTTACATTTTATACTGAGCTTAAATTAATGTTGTTATTCTGTTTAGCAACAGCAAGAACTTCAACTACCAAAGCACCTTTTCATGCCAAAACATCTTTGTTTGTGCACCAGCAACAATGATTAATGTCAACACAGCTCTGGGAATTGTGTTTGTTAATTAACTGCTGCTGTAGAGCTAGCAGGCAGAGTACAAAACATGGCGTTCCTACAGGGTGTACACAAATACTTATTATTTTTCTTATGCAAAAATCCCAATAGAAGACTTATTGTTTGGGTTTGTTTCATTTAACAGATTAAATAGTTACACTTTCTGCTAGGTATTTTGGGGTAGGGTCTCCTCACCTGAGCCCTGCCAGGCAGGAAACTGGAGTAGATGAACAGAAAAGTAGGTTGGGTGTCTGTATTTCTGAGCCCTCTGGGCTAGGTCAGCCCTGGAGTACGGCAATGTCTGCTCTAAAATGAAGTGCAATAAATTTCTGAAGGGGATTATATGATATGGTTTTCTGTGATAGCAAGAGACTGAACTCAATGACCCAGAAAGCCCCTTTCTGGTCCGATGTTGCTAAAATGCTGCTTCCCAGGCAGTAGTTATTAACAGCTGTACAACACCGGCTACGAGAGAAGAGGCCGGAGCAACCTGTGTAGCAGAGATGCTGACAGGAGACACACAGCTTCCTTTTGGGGCACCACTTAAACCAGCTGGTCCTGACAGAGCTCTCTGTTGCTCTGGAGACCACAGCCATTTGGGACATCCAGATAATGGGAGTGCAGAAACAGCTCAATGTAACTAGAATCTATAGCCTGAAACCTTCTGGCTGAGGTTTGCACACCAAACATACTCATTGAAATATTCCCCAACTGGGACCTGATCCATAACAATAACCTCTCCCCGTGGCTCACTGCAGAACCCTTTTTGCTATCCTGGATCCTGGGATGCTGCTGTAATTGACTCCATCCATTACCTTAAAATGTTCTCCAGTTTATCCTGCCTTTATCACATCTAGCCATTGTAAAAATCTCTTCTGTTTTACATCTTCCCTGTGCTTTCAGCAATGCTATTACTCCTATAATAAGCTTAATGAGGACACTGAGTGGAAGAGTCTTCGCATAAATCATCACACCAGAAAATGCTCCGGAGATGCATACAGCAATGTCACACTGCCCTCTGTTGAAATTTGAGGCACTAAAGGAATTTTTAAACTACTTCTTTCTAAGGACTAAAGGTTAATTATTTAATATTTTTTAACTACACCAGCTCTTTCCAGCCATTAGAGAAGATGATCATTTTTTTCATGGATTACAACATACATATTGAACTAGGTTTAATTAGCTGTCAGAGAGAGAAATTCTTACATCTCTATAGACAGGAGGGGCAGTAAGGAGGGGCTGCAAATTCTGAACCTGAATATGCCTTTCCAACTCGCAGACTTGCCCCAACACTAATCATAACAAACTGAGCCCTTTTAGCAATCGAGTCATCAATCCACCCACAAGCCAAGCCAGCTCTCAACAGACTCTATTCACCGGCCACTTCCTTCCACAACCTCTGGCAGCCATGGCAAACAATCTCTCCTTAAGAAGAATTACTACAGGTAATACTTCTTCCTCAGCAAAACTGGTTAAGCTGAATGACACCTTGGGCAGAGGTGCTGAGTGGTCTGTAGGTATCACTAACATTCACCCTCTACGCTTTAAAGGACTCTCCTGCTGCACAGCTCATCCTGCCTCTGCAGCACATTAAAAGTATAAAATACAAACTATTATTCTTCTGTATTTATCAGACTGTGCCACATCTCGTATTTTAAAAATCCCAGATGACATTCCATGATTACACCACAAAGTTTTTGACGCACACAGACCCATACTTTAATTAGCCCACTTTGCTTTGAACACATTGCCCCAGAGATGAGTCAGGAACAATGTTCAATCGAAGTGTCATACTCTGCATTCAGCAAGTCTATTTTAGGTATAGGAGGAAAATTAGACCGCGTGAGAAACAAGTATATACTCTGACCCCATTCAGCCTGAGTTTACCTGTAGTGGGGTGGAATCTGAGGAAAACATCTTCTGAAATTACTGGCAGCAGGCCATTGTCGAGAGAGAAGGTGCTGGAGTGAGCAGCTCGTGCCAGCTGCCCCTTCACGTCAAAAGCCGAGGGGTAACCCTGCCGAGAGCAGAGCTGCACAGCACAGCGAACCCTTGTCCTCATGTGGCCAAGCAAAACCTCTGCAAGTGCTTTGTGAGAGAGACAACGAAAGCAGCTTTAAACTGACATCTAGTTCAGAAAGCATAAAAAAAGATTGGCCTGTATAATTCAATTATATGCTTTCACTGTTAAAAACAGCCAAGTGCCCCTCCAGAGATGTTCACCCATACAGCTGACTGCATGGAGTCTGAAGACTCACAGGTAAAGCACATTTATTCTGATTGTTTGAATACATATTTTTATCGTATGGATGACACAAAAGCAAAGGCAAACAAGACTCTTCAAAGTGTATTTTCTAGTAAAGATAATGTTTTCTACTTCAATGACAGCTACAATACCAAATCCAACTTATCAGCATTCTTTTCTGATCTAAAAAGTAATTCATCAGCTATATCATCATATCTAATATGAATATGCGATAAGGTCTCAACTTCGAAAATATGAGTTAAAAGCATTTTTAAGAACCCCACGGAGCTTGTTTCATTCTCTAACATTTGCTGCAGACATGACAGCATCAACCTTTCTTCATTTAAAATACAGTAAAGAATAGGGTTTTTTGATGACTCTGAAAATTTCTTAATTTCAATACTAAAAAATTATATTCTTTGTAGCGTGGCCCAGGAGGATAGGACATGGGTCAAGGAACCAGGTAAGTCTGACTCAAGCAAACTATTAGATATGTACCATCAAACAATCAGTTATTCCAATTGCACCACTGCTAAAGCAGGAATATACTAGCTGGCTCTGTTTACAAAACACTTTCAGGCCTGTGAAAGAGCAAATTATCACCATTCTGGCACCCCTAGCAAGCCAGGGCAGGTATGTGAGGCCATGTGAGGATAACACAATGATGGAGTCTTAGTATACTCTAAGCAACATTGGCTTTGATTATTCATATACTTCTGCCCAGAACAAAGGTGGTCACAAAAAGCACACTGAGCACCTCCCACCTCCCTTCTGTTAAACATTTCAACACCAACAGCGATCTGCAGTTAGATTACCAGTGTCACTTAACAACAAACTTTGTTTCAGAATTAAGGTAGAAATCAAACTTTCCTGACATAAATACATTTTATTATTACCAGAGCAATATATAATAGAGAACAGAAAATGTGTATTCTAAAGGCTAAACATTTAGACACACACTTCAATAAAACACACCTTGAAGCCTACAGGCAACTTCATCAGTCAGTAAGAGATGGCGGTCACAAAAAACCCTCCCTCCCTGATAGTTGCCAAATGTAGATCTAAAGAAGAAAGGATGCACCATTTTATGCTTGGAGCCCAGTTCTATTAAAACAAAACAAAGCAAAAAATCCCCACACTGGGCTACTAAACATCCTGCGTTAAAACTCATGGCCAAGCCCACTTGAGTCTGTGGGGAAAACGGGCATTTCAACACTTGAATGACACTTCACCCCCTGCTAAGTCTGCAGGCACCTCCGCTTAGCAACACACTTTGGTTTAATTTTTCAATATTAATCCTAAAATATTAAGCTTGAGTTCAGTCTTTAAGACTTGAGATCATTCAAACCTAGACAGAAATTTCAGAGAGAATAAATTGGTTGAAACACTGAGGGCAGGAGGAGGCAATTGTTTTAAGCAGACAATTCTATATAGTCCTGTACTGGTTATTCTGCAAAGAGAAGTATGTCCTTTTTGCTAACAGTTCAATGCTAGAAACTCATATGTCAAGCTAAGTGGAGGAGAAGTCTGAAAAAAAGCCCAAAAACAAACAAAAAGCTTCACCTATCTACTTGTGCTTGTAATATCATTCATAAACCTAGTAAATCTACATGAGTTTTAGCATAAGCATCTGCACTCTGTATTAATGCCCTTTGGTTTTCAAAAAATGGTATCAGAGTATATGACAAAGCCATATATGAAACTAAAAAGAACTTTCAGTTTGCCTATTCTTTTCTCTTTTTGTTTCCACTTGCATAACTTCCCGTTTCTTTAAAATTTGATTATCCAGTAGGCCAATATTGCTGTAAAAGTTCAGAAAAGCAATATATATATTCAATGTATTTGTTTCTCTTTGCATAAGATAAACATGTCTAATATAATTTGATACCCATATTTAGCTTGCTCTGCTTTCTATCCAATACAAAGCTTAACTGTTTTGGGGTTTTTTTTATTTTTATTTTAGCATGTCAGTTAAAGGAGAGTCATTTCATGAGCAGGATCCCCTTCCTCCCCAGCAGCAGACAGTATCAGCTTTTCCCTGGTAGAGGAACACAGGCTTCAGAAATATCTTCTGCGCATATTCTGCTCCTCACAACTTCAGGAAAAACAACAAATCAATCAAAACTCCCAACTAATTCTTCTTTTACCTTACAGGCTGATGAGACATCATGGGCCTGACCCCCTGCTCTCATTACTTCCCTGTGCTGCTGCAAGCAGCTGAGAGCTGAAGGCTCTCCTGTAGCAGCGCTCAGCAGGCTTGCAACAAGACTGGTTGAGGAGTAAGGATTTATCCTGCAGTTTCTACCTCTGCTTTGGTCTCAAAAAAAAAAAAAAAAAATTTAATATAAATAAATAAGTAACTCAGAACCATTTGAAGTCTTTTTCTTGCTAAAAACCACAAAAAGGATTTACATGATTCATGTACTACTTTATGACACCAAACAGCACCTCTGGATCTCATGCTGCCTTTGGTTCAGGACCGAGCGTGACAAGCCCAGGACACCAGCTTTCACTGCCTGCACAGCCCCGGCCTGCTCCTTTCTCTCTACTGTTTTCACCCAGGCTTAAACAATTAATGGACACACTAACATTCTCTCTCACACACAACTTGATTTTTTCCTACATTCTTAAAATATTTCTGTTAATGCAATGAGAAAACAGATCCCAGTAGGCTGGGATCTACCCAGCTGGGAAGCAACTCTCCAGTGGAAAGGGAGCATCAGTGTGCTGCTGCTGTGGCAAAGAAAGCCAACAGGATGCTGGGACACATCAACAAGTGTGTCACCAGCAGAGAGAAAGACATCATTATTTCACTCTACTCAGCACTTGTCAGGCCACACGTGGAATACTGTGTTCAGCTTTGGTCCCCCCACTCTGCAAAAAAAGATGTGGACAGGCTGGAGAAGCTCCAGAGAAGGGCCACCAAGATGATCAATGGACTGGGAAGCTACCACATGATAAAAGGTGGAGAGAACTGGGTTTGTTCAGCTTTGAGAAAAGAAGGATTAGGGGAGACTTTATCATCATGTTCCAGTATTTAAAGGGTGGCTACAAAGACATGAAGACTCCATTAAGGAGTCACATGGAAAGGACAAAGAAAAATGGGTACAAGTTACTCCTGGGGAGATTCCAATTAGGCACAAGAGGAAAATTTTTCACAGTAAGAACAATCAGCCACTGGAATAATCTCCCCAGGGAAGTGGTGGATTCCCCAACACCGGACACTTAAGATTCCGCTGGACAGGGTGCTGGGTCACCTTGTCTAGGCTGTGCTTTTGCCAAGAAAGGTTGGACCAGATGATCCTTGAGATCCCTTCCAACCTGGTATTCTAGGATTCTACGATATTTTAAAAAAGTCATATCACTTTCTCTCTCTCTTCCACTCTCTATGCATAGTTTTTCAAAAGTTCTATATAACAGCTCTTCCATGAACAGCTAACACTTTCTCTAGTTCCTTCCTACCTTTGAAGATGATGAGGGGAAGTTAATACCTCTCCAAGCAACTTTAACTTCCAGAGCTAGCATCATCTCACAGTGTCTCTGTAGCCTGAGGATGCACAGCAGTCAGATGTTCAACTGGATGAACCAACTTTTCCTGGTATCTTTCATTACCTGCCATTCTGAGTTATATTTTCCTACATTGTCTACCAGTTGCAACCAGAGCACACACACAGAAAAAAACCACAACAAAATAACAAATCAATAAACAATTTTCCATTAGGGTTCAAATTACTTTGCGCCTTAGTTAAAAATAAAGCATAAAGTTTAAGGGCACCACAATGTTTAGTATAATCAAGTAAGAATGCAAATTTTACTATTACACTCATGTTTCTGGGAGAAACTTGCTTGTCTGTGTTCATTGGAGACAGCAAGGTCAGACCAAGCCAGTGGCTGCTGACGACATAGCCCAAAGCTGGTCCTGGAAGCAGAACAGCCAGACCCCAGTCCTCTGGCACGGCCGGGGGGCTCAGCCCCAGTTTATTGCCCAGAAGTTTATCACAGGCATCCACAAAAACCAACAGAAAGTTTTGCAGATAGCACAGCTTTGGAGGAACAAAGGTATCAGGTCCCTTCCAATTCAAACCATTCTATGATTCTGGTTTTGTTCATGTTTTCCCAAGCAGTTTTCTGTGAATATTTATAAGGTCGGTTTAACGTCAATAGTTTCAAACAAACCCAGAGAGCACATCAGACAATCTGAGAAGGCACACATTAAATGCTGAGATACTAAGTGAGATCTCAAGAGAAATAAGCCGTGGAATTAATTTATAATGCTATTGTGTTTTCCTGAATAATATGGCCTGTTATATATAAGGTACCTATTTATTTTCTCTTTTCTTCAACCTCCAGAAAATAAAGTTTGAAAAGCATTCTTCTCCTTAAAAGCTCTCTTCAGTGTTTTATATTACGCATGAAGTTTGAATTTCTTCTACAATTATTCAGATAATTTATCTACCAAAAGTATAAAACTGATCATTTCCCAGCTATGAAAATACCAGTATTCCACTTCAATACGTGCTGTTATTTCCATACCTACAAGAAAAGCAACCAAAATCATTATCTCCCTGTTACAAAGAGATTTCAACTTTTTAAAAAGCTGAGATAAGTAAAATTGTCGTTCTCAAAGGTCTACTTTAAAGCAAGTAAGGTACATTTTATATTTAAAGGTGAAGTTTCTTCTTTTACCCTAAGGGCTTTACATTCTCATCTTGATGTATTAATTAAAGCACATTTATGGTGAATTTTTAATTATCTCCCTAATAAATGGCATCACAAGGAATAAAATGGTCTCTTCACAAGTCTCTCTAGGCTCCCCTGTGACTTGGAAACAGCACTAATTTCACAGCAAAATAAGAATGCAAATTGCTGGGAGGACTGTGAATGCTGATGGGCAGGGAGCAGATGGCTGTCTTGCACTCTTCCTTGATCATGGAGTGCTGCAAAATACTGCAGCCAGAGTTGGCCACACAAAAAGAAGAGAATCTGCTCTATTTCCTTCTGAATTATATATATTTCCTTCCACTGAAAATCAGAGGGAAAGGAGGGAATTTTTTTGTGAGGCTAGTTCCTATACTCTCTAAGCTGGGTGAGTTTATGCTCCTCTGTACTCCTAGGCAGAGAGAGAAAGGACAAGACACTCGAGGTATTTCCACCCAGCAGTGCTGATGCCACCAGAGCAGAGAGTGCAAAGTAAACCTTCGCCCAGTGCCAGACCAGTCTGGGAGTGTGTGGCCCAGCATGGTCAGTCCTGGGCTGAGGCAATTCAGCACCTCCTGAGCCACGACAACTCCACATCCCCACCAGTCACACAGGCCTTTCAGCTACTGAAATAAGTGCCTAATGGGGAAGCATCGTGACTGCTAGGAGATACCCTCTAAGGTCACTCAGTTTCAAAAAAAGGAAGAATGACTATACAAAATCCACTGATACTGTCAAATAAGGAAAAGTGCCAATCATTGTACAATATAACCCAGGCATTCAGCTGGTGACTCTGCCTTTTAAATGTCAAGCGGTGACAGCACACAGCAGGGGGGAAATGGGAGGTTTACCATCCAAATGGTAGACAATGTTGCCTTTTTTACCCATATTTATATACACACATGCACAAAATAAATATTTAGGATGGCCTCCAATCTCAGGAAGACTTGATTATTGAGCCACTTTCTAAGAGGTACTTTATAGAAGACACTCCAGACCCTGCCAGACAAAGTTTACAGACCCAGATTTATCAAAGAGTAAACCTTAAGTATAATAAGCCTCACCACAGTGAATTATGGTCTCCTCCTTTAAGAGAGAGCTAATAACCATCTCTGGGGGAGGTGACTGCTGACTGCTTTGCTTTTTATCACCCACCTATCCCTCCTGCAGAATGCCAATGATCAAATCAAGCCAATACTTCTAAGTAGCTTTTAGTGTATTAAATTAGTAGAGGTAATTCATAGCTGGAGCTATGGATCCACGTTTCTGTAAAAGCTGGAAGCCAACTGGCATCATGCAGCTAAAATCCTGTTGGTTGTTGCCAGTCACTTTAAATACATAAAAAAAACTTCAGAAGACATTACTGCTATATGGAGTACGTCATCCATTAACAGGGAAATTATTTCTTTTAACCACAGTCACAGAATCATAGAATTTGTTTCATTGGAAGAGACCTTTAAAATCATGAAGCCCAGCTATTAACCCAGCACTGCCAGGTCACTGCTAAAGCATATTCCTCAGCACCATATCTACATAGCTTTTCAATACCTTCAGGGATGGTGACTCCACCACTACCCTGGGCAACCTGTTCCAGTGCTTTACAACGCTTTCAGGAAAGAAATTTTTCCTACCATCCAATCTAATAAATTTTCCTCAAAAAAGCTACTTCAACTGCACAGAACAGCAATAAGTAGCAGCATTTTTTTAATACATATGCAAGACAAGACCCTGAAGTATCATGCATCATACAAAAGAGCTTTAGTGGACTACAAGACCGAGAGTGTAGCATTGACAACTGCACATTTAGGTTTTTTGTGAAATGGAGCTTCCTGTGTCTATTGTGCAATGTTTGAAGGTCTAACAAGCTGGGGATCATTGAGAATTGGTATCTCCTAACTTGTACTGAGAGGTGTCTGTATACATGGTGACCAAATCAATAAGCAGGTATGGTAAATAACACTTTCAACATATTTAATGATTAGCATCCCTGGGGTATTTTCCCGTTCAGCTAAAATTTGTTATTAATGATGTTTTAGCAATTATATGTTTTCCAAACTGCCTCCTCATAGGTGCAAAGACTTCAGGAGTTCTGCAAGACTTCTCTGCTTACCAGTTCAGAAGGTTCTATTTATTCAAGGTGCTAAACAGTAAAAAGGCAATAGGAATTGTATACATCAAGTATTGTCATTACATGCTGGCATGATTCCCCTGTGTAATAGATTAGGCTACATCTCCAACATGTTGATTTCCTAACAAAGCATATTAATTTGTCAATGACAGTTATTACCTTAAGCCACCACAAATTACAGATGAAATAAAGTATTTTATTTTTAACATTTTCATTTATACACTCATCTGTTGAAGCACGGGCATTATTTTCATCCAAGTTACGATCTGCATGAACCAGATTCACTTGCTTGTAAACTCTTAGTAGTCTGTAATTAAACAGCTTATTTTATATGCAATGCAGGGCAGAGATTTACTGCATGTGCACTGTCCTGGCATGTGTGCCACTTCCCTTGTAGACCTGCACAGTACAGACACTACAAACCTCTGTTATTATACTTAATATTTGAAGTCATGCATGATTAGCATTACCTATAGAAGAACAGACACAAAATCAGGGGTGATTGACCTAAGTCTGCTGAGGCCATCCAGTTCTGAGTGCCCTTAACTTGCATACAAATGCATTAGAAGGCAAACATTCCTGGGCTTTTTTTGGCCCTGGCTGGCCATGGTTAACTCACAGCTGCTCACAGGGGCTGTACGTGCCTAAAGCACAAGTAACCAGACCGGGTAAGGGTGCAGGGCGGCCGCTGGCTGAGTCAGTAACACCACAATAAAACATTTGGATCATATATCATGGCCTTAAATTGCAAAATTCCCCCATGGCAGGAAAGGCAGAGCAGAACCCTTCAGTTTGAGCACTCAGAATTTTCTTCAGCTTTAACGTGCGCTTTATTACCCCCCGCAGAGCAGGCAGCACTCAGGCGGCCTCCGAGAGACAGCGACGAATCCTCTCGGCTGTATTCTGGTCACAGCTCCTGCTCACAGCTCCTACAGTAATTCAGTGTCAGAGCACGGTTCCTCATTTTCATATTCCTATCTCATTTGTGTCACAGGGCCAAACTGGAACAGGAGCATTATTATGCCAGATACTGGAGGGAGGTGACAGATGCCTAGTGCTAACTACAGCAGTGACTGCCAGCCGCCACCAGCAGTCGCTCCCCAGCGGCAGCGTGAGGCTGTGCCGCGCTCCCTCCAACGGGCAGGACAGCAAAGTAGGGGGCACTTTATAAAGATGATTGTGCTTCCATTCACAAAGAAAGATGTAGTAATCAGGATACAGTAAATGGCACTTCCAGTAAAATAGCACAGACAGCTGGAGCCAAAGTCATGTAGCATCGTGTGGGAAGTTACTCAAGTGTTCTGCGGAAAGGTCATTCCTTTCTAAACTGTGCTGCAAGCAGAAATGTTGAGAGCCTTCTAAAGGCAGAGAAGACACCAGATCACAGACCTTGTCCCTTCCAGCTAAGGCCAAGTCACAGCTATAGACCCCTATGTGGTGCCAGGTAAACCAGCTTTCTCAAAGAACTGCTTTTTCTTCTCCAAAGAAATCCCACACTGGGTGAGCCCTTCTCTCACTTGACCAGTAAAGCAGGAACATTAAGTACCTGTGGTGTCTGGTTTCCTTTTGGTCCCTTCAGCTGATCTCAGCCAAAATTTAGCTCTTAAGCAATTGATATTTCCCCTCTGACATGAAACACATCAGAAATTACACTATTAATAATCTCTCGCACTTGTCACCCACTGAAGTGCCAACCTTTTGACAGATGAATAGTTGAGGTTGTGTCAATAAGTGACATTAATAAGTTTTTCCATAATAGTGCACCTGTTGGTTGCTAGGCAAACTTTTTATTACAGCACTGCATTAGATGAAGAGGTGCAAAAAGACTCATGAAAAAAAATGGCAAAGAAGTCCCCCTTCCCCAAAGCAACTTAACAAAAAGCCATTTACAAAATCAAGATGAAAAAGAGTAGAAATTACCGTGGAATTTGAAGAGGGGGAAGTGTGTTGAATTATGCATCATTCGGCTGTTTCACACAGCAAAATATTTATCAGAAACCTTGAAACAGTAGCTTCTTCCTGAAAATTAAACAAAGCAAAACATGGATATCTGCCAGGCTCCATCTAAATTCTTCCAAATCACTAAGTATCAGCGCAGCTGCATTAGCATCAAAGGGAGTACTTGGGAAGTAAGGCGCTATTCACGGGAATCTATCTCCTGGTTCTGACTAATATTTACTCTGGGATATGTACTTAATTTCTAAATAATTCACTTCCAGTGATGTCTTCATTTTCTGTGTAGACCTGAACTCACTTGAATAGCTGCACTATATTAATGGCAACAAGGGATCATTCGTCCCAGAATTCTCATTTTTACAGGATGTGTATATAGCTATAGCTTTATGCTTGACTCTGTCAAGTGGCAGAATATAAAACAAAGACCAGTAATTAAGTGTCATTCACCTTAGTCACCCTCCACTGCAGCAGCCCCAGAGAGCAGCCCCTCTCCCTTCCTTTGCTGGCTCTAAATAAGCCATACACCCTGCCCCAATCTCTCTCTCCCTCCTGCACCACCTCAGTGTCTGTTGATAACCCTGCCTAGACTCGGAGGAAGAAACTTATCTCATTTTCTTCAAAAAGGGGATTAAAGAATTAAAAACCTCTTACCACTTCTCACCAGGAGGTTTGCCTAATGCCCTGAAATACTCCCTTTCTTGTAGCTGTATGAAGATTATTAATCCTTTCCTATCAAGCCTGAACCACCCAGGAGCTTCCACTCCAGCCCACGGTGACAAGGAGGCCCGGGCAGCCCCAGCACCAGACGCTGCAACCAGCCCAGCTGTGTGTTGAACAATTTGCTCTCTGCTCTGTGCCATGAAAAGCTCTTGCTCTTCACTTTCAACCTATCTAAAATATTTAATGAATATCTGAAATGGGCATCAACATTTAGTTTGCTTCCTGAAAAACAAGGAGGAAAACATATGGGCAATATGCAGCTTGTTTTGCAAAACAATAATGAAGCATCTGGTAACTTCTCCAGGAAAAGAAATGAAAGCTGAGGGGATATTTTACACAACTTGGAAGCATACGTGGGATGGTGTACTGTTATCCAGCATGTGTCTAAACATACACAGTCTCCTAGCACAGCTTGAGGAAAGATATTTGGTATATTCATTGTAAATCTCTGGCAAGCACACCACACGGCCACTCTGTTCCCGCCAGCAGGCACAGGAGCCGATCCCGCTCCCATACAGCCAGCCCAGACACAAGATATGTCTGGAAACAGAGAGAGCAAGGCTCAGGACAGAGCTGCAGGCAGATCATACCTTCATTGTGGCATCAGTCAGCAGAGCAACCTCCTCACATGCCAATGGATTATTTCCTGCTGGGGTAATACACCTAAAATCCAGGTTTCCTTTTGTTTCAAGTTTATCATCAAGTCTAATTCTATCTCCTGCTATGAAAAATGAGCAAATTCAGTTTGTATGATTTAAATCTGAGGCATCAAAAATATACCTTCCAGATATTGCTTTTTGTATTACTATACTGCCTACAACCATGTATAAAATGCCAAATTTAACAAGCACTACATATTGCATGTATTAAGTAGTATATGTGGAGCCACACTATCAGCTGGTATAACAGACCCAGGATTCGCCTTAGTAGTGTAAGAATGGAATACTAATTAGAGAACTGTAAGACAATTTATGCCCAAGTTGTTATAAAATACTATAAAAAGGATCAATGCTGACAGAGGGAAGGGCAAGCAACCAGAATACAGTCAGCAAGGACATGATCAAAGCTAGGACAAATAGACTGCAAATACTGTATAATGTGCAAACACCTCTAAGGTATGCGTAAGATTCTGTGAAGCATCCTCACAGCAGGAGGCTGGAAGCACATTTGGCGTGGCCTAATTTGCCAACATATCACAGCCAACTAATAAAAGCATTTCTCAAAGACAGGCAAGTTCTGCTGGGCTGGCCTAGCACCATGTAGTAAAATTAAAAAGCTGTTCTCTGTACAGCACGCAGCATCCATCCAAATCTTCGTTACACTTGCAGCAGTGCATGTAATACATTGTTAGAGCATGTTGCTTTTTGCAGAAATCAGCAGTGGGAGGGCATTCATCAGCAGGCAGCCTTGCATTAGCAAGAAGGACCATTCAGCAGCAGGCTGCAATTTGGGTCCCTGCTTGTCCCCAGCACAGAACCAGGGCTTGCTGGACCCCTCGCACCTTGGAGGGGGCAGTTCACACTCAGCTCACATTACCCACTGTCCTGGGGCAAGCCAGCTGCAAGACCAGGGCACTGAGCCCCTGCATCCCACAGACACCAGTGAGCATTTCAGATGCCTCAAGCTAGCCTCCATCCAAGCTAAAGAAATATTTTCCTCTTAGATGCAGTTTGTTTCTCAGAGCAATCCTCAGAAACACTGTGCTTCAGGTGTTCTTCAAAGCAACAACTGTGCCCCAGTTTCTCCTTGTTCAGGAAATCCCATGGGGAATGACGCAAGGGAACAGCTATGGAGTGTCTGGGGGTTAAAAGTAACCTCCAGACAGATGGTATTAGCCCCAGCAGCCCTGCAGTAAGTGCTGCCACATTAGCTGCCACATTAGCTGCACATTAGCTGCACCTATTCCTTGCATGTCCTGATGCAAGAGCAAAAAATCCCAGGACACTGGACAAGTTGGTTTTCATACCTGTTCCCCAGCTGGAGCTAGTTACAGTCCATCCCTGAATTGTTTTAGCTCTCTGCATCCATCACTGTAGGCAGACCCTTGGGGTCCTGAACACCCGTGCCCTTTGAAAATCAGAAGTGGGAAGGGGACACTTTTGAAAATTTCAGCCTTAGCCCAAACCAGTCTCCTGTACAAGTATGTGCAATGCCTAAGCTTGCAGATTTCCAAGGAAGAATCAATTATTAATAACTTAATGCAATGAGAGCTGCTGTTTTCGTTCTCCTCACAGCTGTCAGGGAGGCACAGACGCAGTACCACCTTCTGTGATTGGAATCTTTATTTTACAAACAGTGCAATAGACTGTGTTTTATCTCCTTTGATCCCTGTGTAATACAAACAAGGCTCACTAATCAAGGCTCCTTCCCCTTTGTTTGCCCTTCAAATGCTGCAGAGAGCCTCTTCCTGCTGCATATTGTTGTTATGTACATTGCACAGAGAAAATGTGTGTGATAGAGCAGGCACTACACGGAGTTTTTGTCCTGACTTTAAGGTATCTCTGTAGTGCCAACTGGCAGCACACACCAGCCTGGACAGGTGCTGTTCTCCTAAAGATACCATTATGTACCAAAAAATAACAAATCTATCAACAAATTTCCTTTACGATTTTTAGTGCTACTGAATTTAAATACACTGCAGAAGAATAATAGTGTCTGGATGGTATACAAAAACATATCTAGCTGGCAGACCTGAAGTACAAACAGAGTAAAGCAGCTCCACTGAACCTCAGAAGGGATGGAGGCACAAGCAGATCATAAGCCCGTGGAAAGCCCTTCATTCACAGCCAGGCCATCGCTGCAGTGCCCAACACTTATAACTGCAGATCATCTTCAGATGGAAACTTTCCCAAATCTTAATCAGTCAGAGCACTTCCAAACAAAGGGAGACATTTTCTGTGAGCATTTCAACCATGACTTCTGCCATTTCTCAGAAGGGCCCTCAAGGAAGAACAAGCTAACTTTGTCCAGGTTAACTACAAATTTTTAGAAGCCATTTTTCTTTAAGCACAGGAGTGCCCCAGTGACATGGAGCAAGGGGATAAAATAAAAGCAACTGTAGTTTTCATTACAATTTGTCTGATTTTGACATAACTGCATAAGTAAAGCTCACATCCATTGAGTATGTTTCCTTAGAATATGGTAGAGCTAAGACATTAATGGAAAAAGTTTTTCCTCTGTGCCCTTTTTGCCTGCTCACTCTAGCTTTTTCTAGGGGGCATGAAGGATAACAGTCTAAAATACTAAAAGAAAAGTACCAAATAATCAGGGACAGCAAGATAGATCAGGAGCTGGAGATAGCTGGGACTGGTAGGTAAAAAACAGAAAGCAACAGGAAAAGGAATGTAAAGGCAAAAAAGAAGTTTTGGCTACATGCAGTACAAAAATAAACACAGATCAATTGATGAGGAAGCAATATACTGGGGAAACAAGCACTCACTTGACAAAGAGCAGCGTCAATGGAAAGCCAGAAAGACAGTATAATAAAGATAGATTGGTTGAAGAGCCACGAAAATAGTGTGAATGATGTAAGGAGTAGAGACTGTTACTGAACAGTTGGAGACTCTAGCAGAGTTGCAGGTGAGTTGAGTACTTGCAGTAGAAAAATCAGGACTACCTGAGTAGTGATTTGGCTCTAGGTAGGTGAGGAGCAAAGGTTATGTTTGGACACAAACCACCTAGAGAAAGGGCTTGTTTGAAAGAGAAGGAAAAGCAAATGAATTCTGGGGTGAGGAACAGAATGTGTGTCCAAAGAGCACATCCTCTCCCCAGCCTTAGCACACGTTGCAGGGATATAGATGTCTTCATTATTTTAGGAACAGGGAAATAAAGTTTAAGCATAATTAGAAAGCTCATTAAAACAGTTAGTGTAGCCCTGCAATCCTGGGCAGCTTTTGATGCTCTCTTTTTCCTCAGGGTTTGAGCTGGATCTCAGTAGCTGAGACCCAAAAGTATGTGCCATGAGCTGTGGCCACTTTCTTCACCAGCCAGCAGTAGCAGAAAAGCCAGATTTCTTTTTTCTTATGCAGAGAATTTGCAAAGGTAGGTGCAGCTTACCTGCCTCCCAGCCCTGCTGCTCTAGGCTGACTGCTTTTCTCCTTGAGCACATAGGGAAGCCCGAGACCCCCTCTCCAGTGAAACTGGGGTCAGGCCCACTCAGCTACCTCTGTCCTGGTTCCATGTCCGAGAGCTGCCTTCCTGGCCATCTCCCCTCTCTCCTCTCAAAAAGGTGGAGAGAAATCCAGCAGCAAGAAAACGAGGAGGCTCTGGATCAGAGTCTGCATTCCCTACCTAAGTCCCAAGAGCTCAAAAGCTTTCAGCTGCATCCTATTCACATCTTTTCCTTGTCAGATATCGCTTGACAAGAACAGAGCCTGACAGGAGGGGAGGAAGAAGGAAATTACATAAGCAAAACAAAAGTGTAATTAAATTCCCTCTGCAGATGAGCAGATCAGGTCTCATCTGTTTCTTTACTTCATTCTGTCACATTCTGGACTGTTCTTTAAGGAAAACTCTGCTAAATGAAACTAAAAGGGCAGCTTAAGGTTTCCTTTTTCCAAGGAGTGCCATATGTCTGGTCTCTTTTTTCACTCCTGCTGTCTTATGCCATCCTTACTAACATGAGCATTGACTGGGGTGAAGCACAAAGCATTTATTTTCAAGGTACTAAAATGAAACCACCAAAACCACGGTTGAATTATGCAAGAAGAAAGCATGCTACCACCGACTGTCAGCCTCCCTGCAGTAGCGTCCTGAGCTGCCTTAGCAATTGCTTGCAGCGGTAACAAAACGCCAGCTGACTGATACTGCTAGCATTTCTAAGGCATCTCATCAATCAGAGCTTAAGCCTCTCCCAGTGAATAACCTAGGAAAACAAGGCCATTCCCCCTGCTCATCCCGCTCTGATGGTTTTCAGTGGCTCCATTACTCTGAGTTACTGACAGATGCTTTGTTTCTTTCATTGCCCAACTTCTAGGTGCAAACTACTTTTGACTTAGCACACAGATTAAGTCCTTACACCATCTCACTTTCCCAATTGGAAAAAGGCCTGAGGGAAATTCAGGGAAGATTGTCCATGCTTCCTTCTTCCAAAGTAAAGCTGTGATATTTTTTAAAAAGCACACAGAGGATGGTGGTGGTATGCTAAGTTTTCAACACTATCTGGAGAAGAAAGAAGAGTAAGAGGTTCTAATGAGAACATTAAGTAGTGTCATACTAAATTGCTATACTTCTCCTTGGGGTTATTAGGCACAACCGAAGATATTCCTTGTAGTGGGGAAACTAGATCAGCTCCAGATATTTTATCTGCAAGAAGAATATCATCCTGACATTCCTGGAGTGCTTAAAAAGATCAAGACAAACTTCAGAGACCTAATCTGGTTTAACTGAACTTGATCTTTTAAGAAACAAAATACAAACTACTAAACTACAACAGGCCTGCACATCCCATGCCCAATGAAAAGGTTTCCACACAGAAATACTTTTGCTCAGTTTTTGATAACTTGCTTGCAATAGGTGCAACCTGAGACACTGCAAGGCTACCATGGTAATTCAAATCAGTGATCTAATCACTTACATGGAAATGTTACCTTCTGTTTTCAGATACTTTTAGCAGCTATGAAATTCTGGTAGGCAATCTGTCAAAAAACTCTTCAACACTAACTTAATAAGTTAAGCATAAGTCCAATTTCTCATTAAAAATTATGTCTAATTTTCTCTCAGTATCCTGACCAGCTGAAAGCTGTGCTTTATTGGGGGGGAGGGACACACGACACATGACATGGGGATAGGATGACAAAAAAGGAAACAGCAAAGTTTAAAAGGTAGGAGTAGAAATTATGAACTTTCAAAAAAGTTCAAGGAAAAAGGAAGTGAATCTTTCAACTCAGAAATGCAAGGTGGGCAGCAAATCCTCAGCACTTATATCAGCAAAGACCACATAATGGTGCAATCAGGTTTATTGCACTGAGCTTTATTTCTCAACTTTTAACTTTATAACTTTTAACATATGTTTTAGAAAGTAATTATTTTTAATGGATGTTTAGTTTACTTTTAGAGTACCTGATTAATTTTTTAGAATTTATTTTTAGCTAATAGGACAATGACAATGATAGTTTAAAACAAACCACAACAAAACAGCCTTTAGTTAAAGCTACAGGAGAGGAAAACTGTCTCTGAATCCCATTTCATTTCCATAACAGATTTCCTTATGAAATTCAGACTCCAAAACCTATCAATTTAATGCATTAAATGGATTTGCATGTATTTAAATTCATGATTTAAAATCCCAGCAACTGTGCTCATACAAAATTAACATTCATACACACTTGCCTACATTCACTCATTACAATTTAACTGACCCTTATTAAGAGCTACCAGTGTTTTCCCTGGTTGGGGAAGTGATTTACATAAATGATCCCTAAGAGGAGGAACTCGGGGTCCAAGGTTCTGCCCTCCTCAACCTGCTTTAAAATCTCACCAAAACTTCTAGAGGAAACAGTTCCTCATCTTTGAGGCAGTATTTCAGACCAGGAGCAGTTATGCTGAAGAGACCAACAGTGGCCTGGATAGGAACACATTTCTGCTCAATTCAAGAAACAGTGGGTCTGGTTCAGTCTGACTGTCACAGAATGATTTCTCATTATATTAGCCACAGAGTTAATCGGTCTTATTTAGGAAGGCATTGAATATGAAATGGAATGGCTTTACAATCATTGCAGTATCCTTAATGACACAGATTTTGAGAGTATTGTATCATATACTTTGGGGAGGGCTTTGTACATGCAGTCAGGCAGATGGCTGGATGACTGCATATCTATAGAGTTTATCAACTGTATGAGTTACTAACGATCACATTTCCAACCAGTTTTACCCACAGCTTCTGGCTTTTATGCTCAAAACTGCACATGCAATTGCTTAATCCGTGCACTCAACTGCTCACCCCTCAACCTCGCATAACCCAGACCCCTGCGTGCAGCCAGCCAGTGCAGTTCCAGCACACAGGGTAGTTGAGGGAGCAGCCAAAGGCGTCACGCTGGCGTGTGCTCAGCGGGTGCAGAAGCTGCCTGCACGCTCCCTCTTCTGTGCCCACAAATCCCCAGCCACGGGTACAGAGGACAGCTTTCCAAAGCCCGTCTTCTGCTCTTAGGTATAATTTAAACAACAATCACTCCAGGAAAAAAAGATGAGCCACTAAAGCATTTCTACAGTATTTAAGAAGGTCTACGTAATGACACGAATTAAATTGCTAAGTGGGTTGAGGCACACAGTTAAACGTGTCACTCCAAGGAACCACACTGCTCTCCAGTCCCTGAACGTTTGGCCTTGGGGCTCACACAACTGTGCTGTGTAATGAGCACATACTCGCCACCACTCAGAAACAAAAGTCTGATCTTGTTAGCAGGTACTCAGACATCCCTCCCAACCGCAGTGAAGCAGAGAAATGTCAGAGTCTGTGGAAACAGTAGAATTTGTATTAGTTGAAAACTCAAATGGAGAGGTTGTTTGGATGGAGTTATTTTTGCAGAAAGACTTGGGGGTCCATAGGCTTAGTTTAAAAAACCCTTTATATATCTGTCTTTAAAGTCAAGATTAAGATTGATCTCATGTAAAAAAACATATTGTCTCAAAGAGTCAAACTAACTGCAGTGTATTTCTTTAAAAAAGAAAAGAACTCAGTGACAGTGGAGTTGTGGCAGAATGTTACCCCTCCCATCAAATCCTGACAATAATTTGATTGTAAATATGAGCAATAAATGTTTACCAAACTTAGCTGCAAACGGCATACAGCTTCTATAATACAAACAATTGCCAATAATATGCACAAAAGTAAGGAAAAAACATTATCCAGATTACTGAAGTGGCAACCTGCTGTAATACACTGATACAGTATAACTTGTAGCAATATTCATTTATCTATTTGCTTAATGCAATGTCCAGCACATGAAAATTATTCTTTGTACAATCTTATTTACTACAGGGAAGAAGGTTCATGCAGGAGAAAATATTAAAGGTAATTTCCATTCTTTGAAATAATTAAATGTAGCACTTTCAGAATCCTTTTGAGGAGATTTGCAACAGAAAGTGCTTTTAAATAACTCCACAGATAACTGCAGTAAAATAAGTCCTCAGACAGTGGAGATTTAACAAAGAACTTGGAATAAAACAGGGGCCCCCTTTGGAGAGGGCAGGATTTTCCTGTCTCAAGTTTTTAAACCAGCAGCATCCACTGCACACCATTTTGTTCTATGGCTCTTGTAAGCACAATAAGAAAATATTCTTGTACTCATAACTAGATTAATTTTAGATTTTCATATTGGAATGAACCTTTAATGGACTGGAAATACAATAGTCCACACTGTCATTTCACCCAGATCTCTCAATGTTACCGAAAACACTGAAACCATCAAAAAATTGTAAAGGGAAGCTCATTAAACAAGGGGAGGGAAATGAACTGAAAACATCATGTTCCTGTGGACAAACGTGGTGTTTGTCCCAGAAACTCATCTTGTCAGCACACAGAAGAGATTTCTTTCATTTGGGGCAGAAAGATCTGTCAGAACTCATAAGCTGGCACAGGGGAAACTGGACCCACAACCACAGCGTGGAGGAGCCCAGGAAAGCCCATCACCAGCGGCACTGACAAGCAAACACCACCTCCTGCCTCCACTGGGGGCACTTCTGAAAAATTATTTTTAATAGCTATTAGTTCAATGTTGTCTTCTCTCCAAGTAAAATAGCTAAAATATACGAAGCTGATGATAATGAGATATATGCACAACAAAGAGTGGGGAAAGGAAAGAGAAGTATCATTTTCCCTAAATGAGGTTATAAAAGAAGCAATGGGATGGGTACAGAAACTCCAGCTTCATAACATTTTGGTGGCCTTTTTTAGTGCTGACAGCTACAGGGACACTGCCTTGTTTGAATTACACTGGGGGACATTTCTGGAAACACGGAGGAGCTGCTCTGCAGGTTCACTGAACGTTGCGTCAGCCTCGAGCTGACCACAAGGACAACGTGAGCCCCAACAAACTCCCATTTAGTGTTTACCGGGCATCAGTGCCCAGCAAAGAGATCAACTACAAATCAGGCTTTCAATAGCAGCCCTGGACTTGGTTCAACTGTGTAGATGTTTTCATTTTGACAATTTATCACTTTTCAGACTGAACAATAATCACTTGCTTTTACATAAAAAACCCTGAATGGAAAAGCCAAAAGGAAAAGAGCTTTCACCATGTTCCTGAAGCATCCTTAAGCTGCAAGCGACGAGGCCAGTAAATCAATGGCTGCTGCCTGCTCTTAAATCTACACGCCTACATTCCTACCTGTGAGGAGCAGGCAGTGTCTCTTAACCATGCACACAGTCCCCCCAGGTCAGGATAACTCTCCAAAAAAGGCAGTGAGATGCTATTGAAAGGCTTCTCCTCCTGGCACTAAACTCAGTGGCACAAACATCAGAAATATATTTCTGCTGAACTCTGCTGTCAACTATATAGCTGTATTTTTTACCCTTAGACACACTACAAGCATAATGGAGAATACATAAATGAATGCACAAGGATTACAGATATTTATATGCATCCTGCTAGTGAGAGATCATGCCTATAATTCATATGTGGTAAAGCCACAAAATTATGAAGGTCTTCCTACCACTGCCATTTATAATCCAAAGAGAATCCATTATGGTTTTATTTCTCATGTTACAAGAGGCAATTTATGACTCTCTGTATATCATATTATGTTTTAGAAGTGATGATAACGTAAAAGCAGCCTGACCTCAAAATGGAACAACTGATTCAACTGGAATGCCATTTTACAAAGAGTAAAGCATCTTGGTTTCTTTGAGAAATTAGTAACTACAGGTAAAGCTTTTAAAACGTTAGTTACGACATTGATAAAAATGGTTTTGTAAGATGAATGTAATCTCTTTCTGGGATCATTTCATTTAATTTTCCTTTTAGGACCAGAGGTGTGGTTTTATTTTATTTTATTTTTTAATCACGACCAAACATTGTGCTGCCTGTTCTGTTCTTCCTCAGGCCAACACCAAACTCAGCAACATTCCCTCAGCAAACCTTCATCATCTGCTTGCTCTTTTCCATCTCAAATAAGAAACATATCTTCATCTTTTATTCTTCATCTGTTTGCTCCTCACCATCTCGAATCAGCCAAGGGGAAACACACCACTGAGACCTCAACAAGCTGCCTCCAACAAGAAGCTCCTCCAGCTGTCCCCGACAGGACTGATCAGCTCCTTATTTCTTCTCTCCACCTGGTCGGTTCCTGGTTAATGCAGCTCTAGCCTCATCCACCACCCCAACCACGATCACCTGGGGGCAGGCGCGCCCTCACACAGGGGGACCATGTTCTGCCTCTGGGGCCCTGGGGAACAAAGCATCTTGCTGGGTTGTGACTCCTCTGTAGGCCCATTACAACTCAGGGCCCACAGCCCAGGCCCCAGCACTTCAAACATACAAATTTGGCCTATTTCAGAAGCTTTAAATTAGCCCGTTCTCTAGTCTTTCAGTTTGGTCATTCCCAAGCCATTCCGTGATCTATACTGGACTGTTCCCAGCCCAAACAGAGGCTTCAAGACTGCTACTATTTATCCACCTCCTAATGGTGGTGCAAGGCATAAACTCTTTGTGCGCTTACACTCACTTAAGAGTTATTGCAATGACATCACTAAAGAGGACATGGATTAATGTCAGATAATTGTAATGCCTGAATACACAGGATTGGAGGTGTTAGAGTTGTACTTACTATCTCCTACTAATAAAGGAGGTAGCATTTGTGATAACAACTATTCTATGTCCTCCACAGAAGCTGCATGCCACTCCTGAATCCAAGATATGGTACAAATTTTCCTTTATCACTGCTTTTATTGTTGGTTTCACTATTATTCCTAAGGATAAGAGTTCTACTACATTCACTTGGGTTTCTTAACAGCAACGCCATTTTGTTCATGCCTTTGCAAACCTACCAGATTCTAATTTTCCAGATTCTTAAGTTTCCAATACTAAGGATAGCATTGCCATATTCTGCTTAAAGTTTTTTAAAACCTGTAAATTCTGTTCTGTTGCAGGGCTGCCTGTCTGTGCACGTAAGAATTTCAGAACAAATTCATAAAAATTGACAGCTAGCTAAACTTTACACATCTTGACCTCACTAAGAGTTCAGTTTCACCTGTAATAGAGCCATTTATATTGGCATAATGTGTTACACAAGTATAGCTGAAGTTAAATTACACTTAACAAGCTAGACTATATTTTAAAAAGAAGATGAAATAATGGCTATAATATTTAATGTGCCACTTAACTGTCACAATAATAGTAAATCTATCAGTAAAGATAACAGAGCTACAATGATTTAGCAGTTAGCAATCCAGACCATTAGAGCTTTATGAGTAACACCAACGAACAGCATTCTGGGATCAATTCATATCTATTCTCATACAGAAAATTGGTCTCTTGAAATTTCTAAACCATCTCAGCTAAACAGGACCAGTTATGAGGCTACCCAGGCAGTCGAGGCACCAGAATGTGGATCTAGCAAGTGTAAAACACTACTCCATTTTCCAGGTTTTAGTGGGTACCCCTTGATGAGACTTCTCTCCAACTTCTGGAGGATCTGCTGCCTCTGTTACTCTTACAGTGCCTAAAGACAGACAGTTCTTTTTCAGCACTGGTCAGGAAATCCTTTTTAGACTCACCTGCACTAGCAGAGCAAACTGTTTTCAGCTAGACCACTTCCTTGAACCAACTCAGTGCACATCGTGCAGGTGCCAGGGATCAGAGAGGGCAGGACACCAGACCAGCGTAGCCCCAACTTTGATGAGTTTAAGCTGCTGTGAAGCTAAATACCTACAGTGGAAACAGCTGAGGACAGATTTCGGTTTTCACACAGCTGCTGACTGCAAGAACAGCCAACGACTTCCCATACTGTGCTTTCCCCCCAGAAGGTTAAGGAATAAGCTGTCTGATTCCGATTTTTCCTATGTAACTTGTTTTATGCAGGTTATAGTCTAATAACTTAAAATTAAGTCATAATTACATCTGATTTATGAAATACATAAAGTTATAATTTAAAATCCATGTATTGAAAATATTTATTTTTAAATCTTTCATTGTTGGAAACTGAAAAGCAAGTTTAAGTTTGCTTGCTGTATTCAGTGCCTGGTCTACTTTATTTGTATGTCTTGTCATTTAGTACCTCCTAATTGAAGGTCTTAAACCCACTTGCACTGTATTTTATGTCAGTATAGTTTAGTGTAGCCTTTAACTCACTGAATGCAGAAAAAGCCAAGAACTGAAAATGCAAAAAATAAGCTACAAGTTCAGTTTTTAAGCTAAAGACTTAAAAACACAGGTCAAAAAAATCCTGGTTTCATTTCTCCTCTTTTCAGAGAGCCGCCTTATGTTTCCCTGTGCTGTGTTTACCAAAAGACAAGTTTTGTTTGTGGGCATTATACAAAGTGTTTTCTTTAGTTGTCAGCATTTTACACCAGGACTTGAACTATGCTTAGAGCTGCATGATATCTGAAGAAAAAAATTATCTTAGTATTTGATTTAGCCTTTCAAATGAGTTGATTTCAAGTAGTTCAGCAACAACAGACCTACATGGGATGCATTCAATTTTAAAATTTCTTTTCTAATGAAGGATAATCTACAAATTCTAAACTTTTTAATTAATCTCCTTTTTTCTTTAATGTGATTAAGGAACAAGTTTCAACACAAACTGGAGTAAATTATATGAGTGTGTCTGCCTGAAAATGAACTATATTTTCACTGTTACTGCAGCGTGACACAACTTCCAAAAAGGAAGACAGGCTGCTAAGCAAAAATGATGAGGAAGAGATTCTTATCAAGGTTTTGAAAATGTCAGAAGAGGGAAGAACATTGGTTTAACTACTTTGATTCTGTAAACATTTTGCCATTTCACAGAAACATCTCTGGTAGTAGAAGGGGGATAAAATGTTGCTTTTGTTAGATTTTCAGCGATGGATTTCAGGCCTTCTGCACCTATCAGGAGACTACTTTCATTTTTTTTTAAATACCATCCTGACTTCACAGCATTTCCTACTGGAACAGTGCTTTCTTCTTTTCATATTAAGCAAGCTTCATGTTGGACAAAGGTGCAAGTTTCTCTCCTATAGTCTAATGCTTGAACTTGGATTGAGCTTCTGATTGTTTCAGGAAGGTCAGCCCCCAGCTCTCTTCACTTACTAAGGAAAACTGCAATTGCCCAAATAGCCTTCTTTTTACGGAAAGACAAGGGCTCGAGTCCCACCATGCCTTAATTCGTCCCTCAATTCATTGACAAGGCTGCCAATACAGGTTTAGCAGATGCTACATGGCCCTCATATTCGAAACCATTTTTTCCTTGGGCACTGAACATTGCCTCTCTGGCAAATGATACAACAAGTGAAAAGCTCCATGGTCCATTACAAACATCCCAAACTATCTGATCATTCAGATTAGAAAGCCTCTAAAGATGATATGCTGGTTTACAATTAGCTGCTTTAGGCTGTATGCTGTATCAATTCGTGCTCGGTGCGCTCTGTGAGAAGCCTCCTCAGAGGAAGCTGAAACCCTTATTTCTCTCTTTAGTACTGACCTACCCCAGTAATAAGTTTCATGGCCACTATTGTCTGCTCAGAGATTCAGTAGCCTCTGGCCACAGATAACCATCCACTAGGTAACCTTAAAAATCATCCTCTCAAGGTTAAGAAAGCGTGTTTAAGATTGCTTTGGCTTTCAGTTCTCATTCTTGCATTCTTCCTTAACTCCTGGCTTCCCAGGAGACCCTGCTGGGTGATGGATACAATGTGTTTTTCCTCTTGTTAAAAGCCAGTACATCCATCACAGTAGGTGGGGTACATTTTTTAAGCACTGGAATGAGAGCTGGGCAGCACAAACCAGCATACGTGAAAGATAAAGCTGTGGTGAAAACAGACCTGGGCTAGGATTGAGGAAAAGTCCAGAGAAGAGCACAAAAACCTCTCCCACCAGACACGAGACCTTATATGAAGCAGCTCACTGCATCTCTCTCTCAAAAACTCTCAAGTTTCAACTGACGTTCTAATTACCATGATGCATTAAGGATTATTAACATTAACCTGAAATATCACCCAAAAAATTCAAAATTTTTTCTCATCTTTGAGGCCTATTCAGGGAAAGCACCCAGAAAGAAAACTGCTCAATCTACAGCCTGGATTAGCATTGTCTATGTAATGACCCAACTTCATAGACAGAAATTATTATGAGTATTTTCCACACAGCTTTTTAATAGATAATGACTTTCCTTTTCTCCATATATATTTGCTGCTTCATGGTATCTACACTCATCCTCTTAAGGCTCCCATATAACTGCCAAAGGTCTTTCAGAAAATACAGACCTGCTTTCACTCCAGCTGAAGTTGTACATGTCATTACAAGATACGTCTCGCCATTTACTTTTCATGTTACTAAAAGGAATTAGAATGTAATTAACACATGTCAAATAACAAAACTACTCATAAGATTACTGAGAAAATTTCCTTTTAAAATCCAAGGGAATTAATAACAGGGTTTGCCTTTGCACAGTACAGATACTCATACTTACTAAAAAGTCCTCAGCAGTGGAAGATCTGACTATTGTAAGCACAGCTGCGACTCTGGGATAGGGCACAAAGGGAACGTAGTTTTCATCTGCAGGGGCAGTTCCTATTGCATTGTGTGTACACAACCAAACTGACTGGTTTAAAGCTCAGGTTGCTTATATATGCAAATGCCAGAACACATTCTGAATTCAGAGCTAAAAGCACCATTGCACCATAGAAAAAAATTAAACCCCAAAGATGGAATCTTCCTGCTGCCGTTGATTTTCATGTATCACTGACCGACATACCTGTTATTTAATCTACCAGAGTATTCATTTGCTTTAATGGCCAAATGGCAATGACTTTTTTTTTTTAAAGTTATCTTTAAAAACAGAAAAAAAGACAGACAGATGTCCTAGTCACAGAAGAGACACTAACAGGGCAGAAGATGTCTTGCTGAAGTCAGATCAGTATACAAGGTGATTATCCTATCTTGGGTTAAAACAGCCCTCCTGGAGGAGATTTCAGGTGTAGGCAAGGTGAGACACAACCCTTCCTATTATAGGAAGACGATATATACAGCAAAGGGAGTATGGGTTTTTTTAAAAATGAGATTCTTTTTTTCCCCTCCTCCAAGACCTCTTATTTCTAAAACTTATTAGCATTAAAATACTACACCAACAGAGAAAAACAATTTACTCCTTTTCCTTAAATTTTGCTTTGTTTCCTGAATAGCCAAAGTGTGAAAAGAACAATTCCAATAGAGAAAAGCCCCCTTTAGAGTACAAGTTTAACATTTTACAACAGTCTATACCTTATTTCAGCAAAAGTCCAAACACAATGTGCTTCCTGTCCCAAGCTTTGTTATACAACGGAAATCCTTTTGATAGAAGCATAGATGAGTCAAAACAAACCAGAACTACCATATCCAGAAAGAAAAAAAAAGTTCCCATTCCCACATATTCTATTCAATGTATTCAACAGCATTTACTGGCATCCAGATTGCATCTTCCCCTTGCACCACAAAACGTGTCTAACTGGATGCTTTCAAAAAGCTGAGGAATTGGTGGCTTATTTTCTCTTAAAAAAATAATAATAATAATCTCCTCTTGTACCCAAGGAGGGAGAACATTTCATAAATCATCCAATAGGTAAGCATATGCAATGAATGCCATAGGAAATACCAGCCTGGGGTATTTGGACTCCACAGCACCTCCCATTTTCTCTCTGTGATGGATGGACAGAGGTAGTGACAGAGAGGTCATGAGGGAGAAGAACACCTCACACCTGACTTTATCTGGTATGTTCCACATTTTGCTCTCATGAGCTTCAGAGATCCTTTGGCCCTACATATCTCTGCAATGATTGTTAAACTGGAGAATGAGGAATGAACATATCCAGTCATCCCGCAAAATATTTTTGGCATTGGATAGGCCATATCTACTGTTGCTGGGACAAATAAAAGCAGGAGCACCACATTCAATCAGCCTGGATTCCCTTGTATCATGGGCAGGGGAACCGCTCTCTTCTGCTCTACAGATGTTTGATGGCACAGTTTCATTTGCAGTACAGAACAATCTGGAGGTGCTACAGAAGAAGGCAGGGCAGGAGAAAAAGTGGAGAAGCTGCAGAAGGAGCAGGAGAAGGATACTGAGTGCATGTGAATCAGCAGGGAAAAAGGTGGGAATACAGTGTGCTGGATGGAAAAGGTGAGGGTCAGAGGGGAACCCCTAAGTAGCAAAAGGAAAAATAAATTCTCAACTTTGTGACAGGAATATCTGCCATCATCCAACCATCACCACCTGTTTAGTTCCAGCATTTCCCTTCAAATCAGCCCGCCACACCACTGGAAGCCAAGGATTCTCTCCAGCACCCCAGGCCCTTGGCTACACCATATCAATAAAGGTGTGGGCAAATAGGTTGCTCTGCCTAATAGGCACAACTTCTACAGAAGCCAGAAAGTCTCTGACCCTCCAGCAATAAGCAGAATGAAGCAAAGATTGTCCATCACTGAATTCTTTTAGTTACACAAACCATAGATTTATGCTGCAAACTATATTTGTTCATATTTATGAACAAAGGCACACGATGCAGCAGTCTCATTTTCTCATATGCTAGTTGGTCTCTTGCTCAGTAAAGCAAGAATCAAAAACCTGGAATTCCCCATTTTCCTGATTTGTGATGCATTAAGCCCTTACTGAATAGTTCAACTCCTTGACTATAGCTGCTCTTCATTTTGCTCTCTACCTCCAGACTGTCAAATCAAAATAAAACACAGCATTGTTTCAGATATAACCCAGGATACCTGAACCGGTCAATCACTGCTAAACACTTTCAACTATTATTGAAGTTATTCAAGTGTTTAAACAACTGTTGTTTACAGCCTCAGTAGAAGCTTTTAATACTTACACTTGTATAATTGTCAGAGATCAAGCCTGCTCCAATAGTGAAAATTGATCCATCATAAAAAAAAAAAACCTTCCTTACTTCCAAGCATTTATGTGGTGTATTAAATATCTCAGCCTGCCCATAGACGCAGCAGCACTGCCAAATTATTCTCAGGTACCCATTGTTTTAGTCTAAATTTGACCTCTCTTAAAACAAATATACTTTTCGTAATGATAGGAGTAAAATTATTTTTTCCTCCAGATAAGACAGGACAGAAAACCTTTGTCATGACAGTCAGAAAGTGCTTACGTGAAACAAATACTCTGTGACACACAGATGGGCTTCTCTATTCTAGTGTCAGACAAGCTGTCCCACGTGGGGCTGGAGAAGGCATCTTTCACCCGCAGTGACACCCCACGCAGCCAGGACTTCCACTCCAGCTGAAACGCCCTCTCCACAGTCACACCACACACATTTTCTTCCCCCACCCAGAAGGAAGCCACCAAAAAGCATCACCCACAGCCAGCAGCACATTCCAGCTTGTTGACTCACTGCATTTCACTGCTATTGGGTCGGTGCCTTTTTGTTTCCTACAAGCCAGGTTTTTAAAATCTGCTCATATTTAATGCTCATTTCAGAACAGTTCTGCAGTCGTTTCCTATGTGCAGCCCTTGCTGTGATAACGCTCCACAGGGATGATTAGAAGTGGCTTATATTTCATCCAAGCCTCCCCTAAACCAACCTTTCTGAAGATGTAAAGGAAACACGTAGAAGGCATTTCTCATTGTGCTGCTGTACACCTGCAGGCACCAGCCAAGGTCAGGAGAGGAAACAACAAAATTCTTCAAGAAAGCCAGTTCCTTTGTCATCTGAACACGGGCAGGAAACACTGGAAATATAAGAAAGTTTCTCTAATGAGATCTCAGCCCAGCTTTGCAGAAGCCAAATACAGGTGATTGTTGTATGTCCCTTTCAACTGAAATAATCTATTGGATACAGCTTTGAGGAACAAATGTTGTAACATCTGGCTATTTCAGTTCAATATTCAAACAGGCCAGATAGTCACGTTCACAGAGGTTTCTGTGCTTCAGAGCAGGGAAACAGCCACTGAACTCTGGTTTGAGGGCAGGGTCAAGGTCTGGGTCAGACCTGCTCTGGCTGGACTGCCCCATCTGCCAGAGAAGGTCCTGGATTCAGGATCTATTGCTCTGGTCTAACCTCAGGCAGCCTTCAGAGGAGGCTTTGTGTTATTCTGTAACACAAGTAATATTAATTACCAGCCACTTTATTTAATAGATACTTGAAGTACATGAAAAAATATTGCACTTAGTGTGCAAATAATACATAAAAGGTGTGGGTTTTAAAATCAAGTGTTTTAAAATTATGCTTTCTCTCCACAACAAATTTTTAAAGTTTAATCAGCAGATTTTTTTGCTGCATTGAAGTGGTGACAAATCAAAATAGTTGCAAATCTACCTGCAGTAATTCATGAACGTTTACCTTTCCTCTTGTTTATTGTAAATATATCTTTACACAGTAAATTAATGTAGAGGCATATTTTTTCAGGAGCACACTCAGGAAGATAGATCCTGATAGAAGTGTTTATGCACAATCTTTGCAAACCAGCAAGATCAATCATTTTTCTTTTTCTCTGAATTTCCAAAATTAATGTAAATCATGGAAAGTCAAAGCAAAGATTTAACTGTCTTAAATTTCCATTGTGCTTTAAAAATACATATTGTCTTCTTTGAGATTCTGTTTGGATGTTAGTAACAAACTCTCATTCTTTTTAATCTTTGTTAAAGTGCACAGGGATGGGCACAGCATAACCATTTGTACATTCAAGATGAAATATCAGCAAAAGAAAATTGTCCAGGGCAGATATATTTCAGCATGAATCATTAATTCCTAAAGCTTGAGTCTTTTCATTATTCATTACACATTTTCCATCCTGCATTATTCCCTCAGTTAGCAGTGACAATGAGGTATTTACAGCTCCAAAGTGTTAGCATGTAGCTGGGAAGATCAGTCCCATGTCTCAGCACTATCAAACTGAGCAATTCACAGGTATCCAGAAGATTAAAAATTACTTCCCCACTGCATTGCAAAGTTCACAGTCTGGCATTTTATAGGCCAAGCCCTTCAACCTCTGTGACCAGTTTCCCTGACTATTTGTGGGGTACTTCTTTATGCCAAAATTACAAACAAGAAAATCCAACCCCAAATCTTGGATTTCTGTCAGATCTGTGCTGTCCCTATGCTCTTGGAAGCTAGGAAGTTATATATGCAGTTATAAATATATTTCTTCTGCGAAGAATTAAATCTATTTTGTCAATTCTAGGGAAAGACTGAAACTTTACATTCCACATTCCACTGCAAAGGCTAAATCCAAACTAGTGTAAATTAGAGCAGCTTCACTGCAGAGGAGACAACATCACAGCAGAGAATGGCCTCCACTGTTTAAATAACAGAAAATACAAGCTGGTGTTGCCTCCACATGGATGGCTCAGTTTCAACGAGTTGAGGGAAAAAAAAAATAAAATCTATACTGACTGATTTCCAGGCCATTAGGAGTTCTTACACATACACTCACTGGCTAAAAGAGGCACAATGCAGACTGCAGAACAGGAACAATACATGGGGGACTGTCAGTGATACACTTAAACCATCTGCATTTGCACAGTGTTTGGCAGCAAAACCAGAACTAAGGCAGCCTAGGTCTGCGGGTATAATAAAGGGAGTGCATATAAATGAGTAAAAGTCACTGAACCAATTTACAAGGCATTAGTGCATTGGCTCTCAGACTTCAACCCCTCAGCAAGAATTCTTTCAGAGCAGCTCTCTCCACCCTCCTTTTGGCAAACGCTCAGCCCAGCAGACAGATCCATGAACAGCTTTTATAGAAAGCACATGTACTTCCTTCCCTCTTCTCATGTGCTATTTTAACAAACCAACCCCCAGTCTGAAATCCCGTGCCCTTGGGAAAAGGGCGGCAGCAATTTGAGACTCGGGTCCATCTGATCTCTGTCGCAGAAGCCTGGGGAGTCTCACACACAGTCTGTGCCGTGCAGCAGAGCCTGGACCCCACGCCTCACGCTTCTGCATCCCCTGCCTGGCACCTCACACATGGATAGCAGGGTGGCGCAGCCTCTCTCCCGCTCCATGAAACCATATGCCAGAGAGATCTGGCCAGCCCCAACTGTGATCTGCCAACCAGCTGGGGCTGGCACACCATGCTCCAAGCGGGGCCGTGGCTGCGCAGCAATGAGACAGCCTGGGGGGGAGTGTGTGTGTCTTAACAGGGCACAGCAGAGCATTGCTGGAAGATGCTCCAAGCGCAGCAGCAGAGCACTTCTGCCCACCCCTGTGTGATGAAACTGGGGGGGCAGAGGGTGACGGAGCACTGGAACAGGCTACCCTGGGAGGTTCTGGAGTCTCCTCTGGAGACTCTCAACTTGGACACCTTCTTGCACAACCTGATTTAGACAAACCTGCTTTAGGCAGGGGGTTGGACTCGATCCCCAGAGGTACCTTCCAAACCCTACCACTCTGTGATTCTGTGGAAGGGAGGGATGATCCGTGACCTGGTGCAGGAGACGCTAACGTCAGTGGCATGACTTCACACGTGGAGAACAAATCACTGGAGCGCCAGAAGTTCAACGTAACAAGATAAAAGGAAAATCTAAAGACTTCAAGGGGCATCAAGGAAAGCATTTAAGATATGGGTCATCTCAAGTCCTGTAAACACCCAGTGCAGCTTCCGTTCCAGGAACATGTTTATTCGCAGACTCATTTGGCATGGAACAAAGCACTAGTGAGATGACACATCCCTCCTCTGGCAAGGTTACAAGTGGATATGGTGCATCAGCATCAGGAAAAGACACTGAGGTGATTGGCACCCAAACATCACCCTGGCAGCAACCCCAAGTCTGTGACCTACTCTTTGTTGCACCCTGCTCTTTTCAGCCCAATACTGTAAAATCCCACTCTCAAGATAAAACTCCTTCTGCACTTGATTAGCCACATGAATCGCAGTATCACAGAGCTATTTGTGTGCTGCAGCTTCTGGAATGACATCTCTCCAATGTCTGGAATGGTTATTGGGTATACAGCTTGCAGTTCAAGCAGTAACCTGACTTTTTATCCCCCGAGGCTCTCACAGAAGAGTAAGAGACAGAAAAAGTAGGTTTCAGTCCTTTTTGAAAGAAAAATCAACATTATTTCAACCTTTCTTAAAGTTTATCTAAAATCTCCAGGTTTCAAGCTTCCTAGCAGACATTCAACTTCTGAACAAGCCAAACAGCCAGTGTTGCTGAGTGCAGGCACCTAGATTCACTACCCTTGATCACCTCAGCACTGAAGTCAGGAGCTTGCAGCTGGCAACATCTGACCCATTCATGGGGACAGTGTCATACGAAAGCCAGTATCAGGATGGACGTTTCAGTTATGTAAATAGCATAGAAAGGAAAAAGAGGAGGACATATCCCTGCTTCTCTCCAGCTCCCTGCTCCTGATATGCTGAGGAGCGTACATCCCTTACAGAGTGAGGAATCACAGCCAGGACACAAGGACAGCCTTCAGAGAAGCACAAGACAGGGCTTAAAGGGAAACCTTCCCCGTCCTTCCTGCCCCAACAGCTCCACAGCACTACCCCTTCATCACCTACTGCAGACTCTGATTCTGTTCATTTTTTAAATTAATACCACACATATAAGTAGTGTTTGCACTGCAGACTTTACCAAAAATTAAGATGGATGTTATCTCTCTCATTTTAGACCTGGCATAACAGAGAGAAATTCTTCAACACCAAAACCTGAGCTTCCCACTTACATTACCAGTCAGAGGTGAAAGCTGGGCTGCTTCTCAAAAACAATCAGCAGTGTTAATGAAAGAAAGGTAATGATTTTCAACATTTTTAGGTGCGAGAAGAAGAAATTGTGTTGGTTTGGATTTCTATGTCAAGTGACATTTCAATTAAAGCAGATAAGTTCTTTGGGTGAAAACATTTCACAGAAATCAAGATTATCAAAAACATTTCTGGAAAATTTTTGATCAGCTTCACACCTCTGCATTAGACTTGCTCTTCACACTGCAATCATATATCAAGGTTAGTGTGCCTGAGTTAGTCTGCAGGCTTGCTTGTTAAAATCCCTATGGATTGTGTTTTCAATGAAGAAATCAAAGGGATTCATGATCCCTTTCTTTCAGTTCAGTGGTGATGCAGTTTCATTTTACAACTCCTGCTTAGAGTGCTACCAAGAGTTTTACAATATGGGTGCATTTTCTACCATCTATTTTTCCCTGTCATTTCCAAGCAAGGAAACAAGATCATTTGGAATCATTCCTTGCTGAACATTTTAGATGCAAATCCTACAGTCGCTAGTCTTTATGCAGCCAGAGGTCTCATATATGACGAGAGAATTTCCTGATTAAGGAGCATAGGATTTAAACTTCCATGAGAGATCCAGTTTATTGAAATGCTTACGGTACAGCCATAACAGTACTCTGGAAAGCATTTCAGAAAAATGCTACTGCATGTCCCCAGCAAACATCCAATTCCACTAGCTTTAACTAAAATTTCGCAGCAGTGCTTTTATATACACCTTATATAATAATAATAAAAAAAATTCAGAGCCACGTTCTCCTGTTCAACAAACCTGACAAGAGGAAGCTGAGTCAGACTCACTCCAGGATACGCATCTCAATCTGTGACAAAAGGAAAGCAGTTACCAAGTGGAAATGACTAAGAACACTGTGCTGCCCTGATTAAAGGTCCCAGAAATAACAACACAACATTCAGTAGAGATTATGCTTCCCACATGGAGCAGTAATTGTTATTTTTTAAACTTTAAGTAATATTTCTTCCAAAGAGGCTTCTGACAACAGACAGATAAAATTGCCCATTTAAAATGGGATAATCTGATCATTCACAATGATTATCTGAGCTGTTCAAAATTAGCGTTTCAGGTTTATTTTTATAACCAAAGGAAAGCTTATGCTCTCTCCTGCCATAATTCTTAACTGATCATAAAAATACTGACACAAGTATTACTGCTGTGACTGAATTTCAAATTTTGGCAAACTTTCACTCGCACAGTGCCTGTAATGTGCTGGTTTTAGCAAGACAGAGTACTAGGTCTAACCTGTATAAACTGCTACAAAAGCATTCCTGAGCTGTACTGCCAAGTGTAAAGCCCTTCTCCAGAGAGAGTCGAGTATCAGGATGATTGCTTTTGAAAAATTAAAACATCCTTAGTTGCAGCTGTGTCAATAGCTGGTGACTGTGCTTATTAAGAAGGGCTTATTTATCATGTGGAATTTCACCGTAACTAGAATTGCTTGCAAAGAAAAAAAAAGAATATAATCCATGCTTACTTCATGAAAGGCACAGTCTGTTTTATCAACTCTGCTGGAATTTGTGCTGGTTAGTAAAGCAATGAACTAGTCCCTACAACTCTGGTTTCCATTAATTCTTTGAGAAGAACTTCACAGAGCACTGATCAGATGGGACAGTGGACAAGCACTACAGACCAAACCTGAAACAAGACTTAACAAAAGCTGTTACCATAAGGGTCAGCCTGCTGTGCTGGCTATGCAGAAAGGGATGACATTGGAGTTTCAGATCACCTGACCAATGTTCTCAGCAACAGATAAAACATAAATCTGAAGAAACATGCAGGCTTTAATCTCACATTTATTCTGTACAGTTCTCAATTCCATTAACTTATACTAACCCACTCACAAGTATCTGCGTAAAGTGAGAACAGTCAAATTTAATAGATTTAGCATAGTAAATGAGGGCTCTGTTTCTGCCCATTATAACACATCACTCCTTTCAGAAGTAGCAAGATGACAGTTATTACTTTAGATTCCCAGAAATGTCAAATTCAAACTATGCACAGGCACCTTCAAAGCAAAGTTGAGTTTTACCCCCTTTATCCAAGAAAGGAAAGACTATTTTAAATTTCATTAGCACAAGTAGCTTGGAAGATTGCTCAGACACCAGCACTTAAATAAGAGAGGCTAACATTATAGTTTCATAGAAGGAGATGCTGACACACTTAACCCAGGTGCCACAAAGTAAAAAAATAGCAGCTAATGAACAACGGTGAGAAAAACCTTGGGGAAAAAAAAAAACACAACAAATGATGCAGTAGGGACGGCTGGATATAACGTGGATGAAAACCTGCACAGCAGTGCTGAACAGACCAATGAAAAAGGCTTGCTGTCATTTGGAAAAAGGAACAGCAGAACAACACTATGAAATGCCAAGTAAATAATTATTGTTCCTTTTACTCATGCCACCAGCTTCGTCCATAACTCTGAGTAGTCAAAAAGTTGTTAGATGTTAAGGATTCTATTTATTTTTTACCTATTTTTTTCAATTCCAGAAGTTGGACTGTTAGGTAATATTTCATACATAAAATGAGGCACCTCAAAGGTAAGTATACCTGCCAGTGATGTCCAGTCATGGACAGGATGTTTCTCATTAGCAAAACTTGGTGTGAATTAATAATATTTGTTTAAAACATTACCCTCTTGCTTGCGAAAGACACCAGTCACGAAGGCATTTTTCTGAAGTTTTATGATTTGGCCTTAATGATAAAGGGAAAGAGGTCTGAAAGCCTTTGGACTCAAAGGAAACCTGCTTGGTCAGCAACTTTGAAAATGTGATGAAATCATGGCCTAGGAAGCACAGCAGTGCAAATGTCTGAGATGAACCAGAGGGTGTGGGGTGCTCTGAGCCATTAGAAGCTTTGCTGCCTGTTGGAGAGGGCTGCAAAGATAGGTTCTTCGTTCAGTAAAATCTCAATGGACGTGTCCTCCTAGCCAGAAAGAAGACTTAAAGAATCAGTTCAGCAGAAATGAAATCTATAAAGCATAATGTGGAAAGTTTTGAGATATTAAATCAGGCTTCTAAAATTTAAATGGAAGTATCTTCCTCAAAGCTCATAAACGGCTTTCAGTTATTCTATTGAGCTCTGAAACAGAGCACACTGAAAATGCCTTTAGAAACGTTTTCACTTCTTTCCTTGAACTTTTCAGTAGAGATAAAACAAGTCAACTAATACAAAGCTTACTTAGCAGGCATCAAAACAGACCTTGATAATCTAGGCCTGTTGCCACAGAGCATACATAGAGGACATAGGGGTTTTCTCTTTTCCTCTTCTGAGCAGTGGACGTGAGGGGCTCCTTCATGCACATCCTTTGTTTAGATTAGCTAAAGAGCATGCTCACAGATATGAACATCAAAGGCTATGCAATGGTTGTAAATACAGTTGAAGTCATTTGCAAAAGTAAATCATATCTGGGGCTGTTGTCTGCTGTGGGTACCAGATTATCACTGAGCTGCATCCTGACCAGATCACTGCTGTTCCCTGGAAAACCCCTATCAACATCCTCCCTGCTCTTCTCACCGACGACAAAGGAATGGCTTATTTTCTTGTAAGGAAACTTAACTCTAGTTGGTCTCCTTACATAAAAATTTGAAAAATGACTTCTCGTTAGTTGCTTAACTTTTCTGAATAATTAATGTATCAAATTTTTTTTAAAGCCATTCATCTTTGCTGCTGTACATCATAAAAATGTGAAACAATCTAACTAACCTCAGTGTTCTAGCAAGCCAGGAAATCAATGCCATCACCTGTGCTGGACTGTGGTGACAAACAGGGGCAAGAGAGTACTTAACTGTGGAACATTATTATTTAACATCCTACTTAAGATACATTGAACACTTGCCTACATTTATTACACCTGGTTACAAAAAAAGTGAGTTTTAAGTTAAGTCCCACACTTCCCAGATTTTCTTGTGCATTATTTAGTTCAAAAATCCCTCTTCCATTTGTGCTGCACAATGCCAGAGATACACCTTTGCTTTGTGTTCAGTTTTGACATGCAGATGTGGGTCAGAAATCAGCAGGTGACACTGAAGAATGCATCAGAGTCCCACAGAAGGGTTTGTGTACCCAGGCTAGGCTGCAGAAAAGCCCACTGGCTCATCAGGTTGGGCTCCCTGAACAATATCCTGAGTTAAGTTTTATGTGGATGACAGTATTAGACACTGATGCCTGAGCTTTGGTGAGCCTCCCCCAGGTTGCCACTGCCCAGCAAGTCAGCCTCTGGAATGTAACACGAATGCTGAATCTTTCCCTTCTGTCTGCCCTGAGTGGTCTTGAGACTTAAAACTAACCATAATCAAGACATTAAAAATATTTTCTCCTTATGGTAGGCCCAACTATACTGTCTTGCTTCTGGGGTCATAATTCTACCTGTGAAAAATACTGTTAAATTTCATTTCCAATGCTGACTAGAGCTTTAGAGGAACCTCTGTTTACAGGTGTTTACAGGCATCTCATTCATATGACAGCTCTAGATTTTTTGCTTGCAGGTATAAAAATCCTTATAGATAGGATATCTCCAAACTGCTTTGAAAATCCTGTTTGTGCAAAATAAGCATAGTCTGTGCTGATCAAACATCAGACACTATTTAAAGTACCATTCAAATGTTTGTCAACTCCTAAAACTCTTTATAAAACGATACTAAATAACATACCAACTTTTGTGTTTCTCTCAGAGCAAATTTCCTTTTATTCAACTCCTTCATTAGAGTCAGCAACAAATAAGTAGGTATAGCAATAATAAGGCTAAGTTTATCTTGTTTCCTCCACTCCCTTTTCTCACTGTATTACTAAGACTTGGAACAATAACAGGATGTCGCGATGCAGGATGGGAAAAGTCTGACTCCCAGTTGGAAAACCTTGGAGACTGGAGAGCTGAACACTCCCAGTATTGCTTAACGAAAAGAGAGTGGATATTTTTATTTGATCTTCATTTTCTGTAAACTGCTTAACATTTTGGGATACTGTTGATTTCAGTTTGCCTGATTTGGGAACAAACCGAAGCTCCACCAACTCTGACTCTGGTAAGTGATAAATGGTATTTGCTGTCCTTGAGCTATGATGTTCATTTCAAAGATTTTTTTACCTCCACCAAAAATCTCTTCTAATGTCTTAATTAATTTAAGAAATACTAGTAGACATGCTATGAATTTTATACATATCCACAGAAGCCTTTGGGCCTAACATTGATAGCATTTAAACCAAATGAAGAGCAGACAACAGCAGAGCTCTTTACAATGGACACTGGAAGTGGAAAATCTCTGGCTTTCTTGGGCTATACCACAATGTTCCCAGATTGTTTAAAAGAAGAGACATTTTATGGTGTTTTGTAGTTCTGTTTTGTAATATTTAGATTATGTTGCCGATGCTCATTCATAATGGAAAAGGGACAGAAATGATACTGCAGATGACACCTGTTAACCCTTTAGGAAAGGATTTCACCTGCAGGGTGGGCAGTTACAGGCTCAGCACTGTTTGGAGTGAGCAGGTCCATGCTGTGCTATGACTTGTTGCAATACATTTTATCAAATGAGTTGGCTTGGTATCTGTCTCTAAGGTGCTATGGCTTTATTGTGACCAATGCCAAGAGGAGGTGAAAGCCACCATGTATACTAGCCAGCTTTGGCATATCTCTCCTGCTAAGAGATTCATTTAAGGCTTGGAGGGGACTCTACCTAAACAGATCAGTGACTCTGTCTCCTAAATCTCAAGTTTAAAGTGTCCCAGGGACTTTAGCCCCCTAACCCTGGACTATGAGGTTTTACAGCCCCTGTTCTGAAAGACTAGCAATTCTTATTTTAGAAGGTTCATTGCTCTCAGTGGTCCAAAAAGAACCATTTTTTCTGACGAGGTATTTTATGAGCAGTGACTCAATACAAAAAGTTGGTTGAAAAGGCTTTTATCTTGTCCTAAAGATAGTGTAGCAAGTCCCTGAGCTAACAACTTGGCTGTACAGCTTGCAGAGACAAAGCATTTATGCATAAGAGATGAACTGATACTGCTGTTTCTCTAAAAACTCTATTCTGCAATAGTGGGACTGTCAGCGTGCATGGTACCTTACTGTGCTGGTTGTCAAGCTGTAATAAAGATAAAGGAAGGAAAGAAATGCGAGGAAAAAAAAGATATGGAAGAAGATGAATTTCTGTGAGAAAATCTGTTCCATTCTTAGCTACTGAAAACATTAAAAGTTGGTTGCTACTGCATTTAACAAAGGTATAGTTAATCAATGTGTCCCTGCCTGCACTGATTATAAATCATTATATCAGCATTTGCAAAGGCACACAGTATTATAGATGCTCATGTAGGAAAAAATATTAGACAAAAGCAAGGATACTCCAATGATTTACAAAAGTTTCTCATCTTAGGTTAATTTGTGTCTTGTAACAACAGCCAATATACCAGAAACAAATCACAGAAATGCTGACTTGCAACGTATCTGCATTATCTCCAGGAGTTACTTTTTATCCTTAAATAAGGGGTGACAAACAGGAGGAAAGGACACAGGATTACTTTAGCATATGAAAGCCTTAGAACAGTACAGCATACTATAGAGAAGAAGGCGAAGTTACAAACAATAAACCAAATGAATTTGAAAGCCAGAGATAAACTCAATTAATAAACCATTCCTGCTTTCTCCACAAACCTGGGCTTTATTTTTCCGAGTGCTACAGCTGCTCTGCAACAAGGAGCATTCCCAAAGCTTTGCGCTTTAACATAAGATCAGAAACCTGTTTCTTAAACATTTTGAAACAAATGCTAGCTCTGAAATTCTGCCCTGAAATAGCTACACATCTGCAGCTTGCAGAGCACTGGATGCAGGGCTTGGTGCTAAAAAGGCAGCTTAGGCAGAGTAAATTCCACCCAAAGGGTTAACAGGTTTGTGGCCAAGGTTTGCTTCACACCCCGGCCTCTTGTTGAGTGGAACAGAACTGAAAACAGGATATAGGTAAAAATCACAGGGGATGGTTTAGAAGCTCCTCTGATTTATAGCACTTAGGGAACAAAGGACTTCACTGTGCACCTGTAAATCAATTACTTCAATTAATATTTCAAATGAAAAATAGAGAAGCTTTTAAAAAAATATTTTTTCTTGTCAGAGTGTGTGTCTACAGAACTACAGGTTTAAATCAGGTCAGCTAATAACTGACATTTCTAAAAAAGCAGAGGTTCACAGAATAGAGGTAACTTCTAGCAGCTGAGCCTTCTGGTAAAGAATCTTCATGGTTATTTTCATTATGCATTCCTAATTCCAGTTTTTGCTTAGGTTCTAGAAGTTTAATTCAGCGGTTCAAATGTTAGTTCCAAGAAGAAAATAAAAGGTTCTCCTTTGTGAGAAATTGGTCATGAAAATATCCTGGTGTATTTTTAAAAAAACCTGTCCATCTGTCCATCTCTTTGTTATCCCTGTGGGTTTACAAATCCAAAATCCCTCAAAGTTTAGCCCTGACACAACCAGTTTCCCTCCTACACTAAAACACAGCAGACAGTGATTGTTTGTGTGAACTGGAGGTTCACTGAGACAGAGAGATGCCCAAAGTAAAATAACTGCTCACACATGCCTTTGAGGAGCTGATCAGAATTTGAACTAGGAGAACTAGATCTTAGCAAATCCAGAGCTGGATACTAGTTTGCTTGTTCCACCTGTGGCCTTCAGTTCAGCACCCTACTCCATTCGAAGGGCCCACGCAGCCATATTTCCACTGCAAACACAGAAAGCAGATGACACTGTGGTGCCATGGCCATGATCAGAAGCCATCATTTTTGCTGCCAAGAAACTTGGAGGCATCCTGCCCCAGGGCCTGTCCTCAGCCCAAGTACAGAGCCCACTGAAAACCCAGGAATCCCACCAACAGGACTAATGCTGGGAATAATGATGTGCAAAATGAATGCACATCGCTCACCAATGAATGCGCCACCTACCTCCTGAATCCTGCCATGAGTCTGATCTTGAAATATAAAAAAAAAATAATAAAAAGTTGTGAAGAACCTGCTTACAGTTCTTCAGTGCAAGAATACAAACTAGCCCTTCCATTCAATGAGAACCTGACCTTCACTCATCTTCATCTGAATTTCAGATTTGCCAATAAGCATGGAACTAGCAATAGTTTGAACATAAGATTTTGATGAGTATTTTAACTAAGTTGTCTCTGTAACATACTTCTGAGATGGATGTTATCTATGCATTGAGTGTATCTGCTGTACATATGCTGCTATACAGGTCTGTTGGACAGGCAGTGAAAAGACTTGGGGCCCAGCCTTCCTCTGCCCATGCTGAAGTCCATGGACATTGACAGGAACTGGAACAGTTCAAGAGCTGTGTCTTCCAGGGCTGGGCAAAGACAGGGGAAGGGCAGGAGGGAAACTCACCCATCCCATTGCAGGTGTTGCACTGTCTACACTTCAGTTTTGATACTCTGAGTATATCCAAGTAAAGATTTATATTGAGTAAACCAGAAAGAGTGAAGCAGGTGGATGGACACTCTGTCAGACTTTTCTCCAGATAGAGAAGTATTTTTGTGTAAGATAAACAGCAAAAGTGTCTTACAAAACATTAGGAGCTGCATGTGAAAGGGTTATTGAGTATCATCCATGTAAAGATCCGGACTTATAGTTAAAAATGACTGACACTTTATACCTGAGACACACAGCAGAAATTGTACGGGGACCTTTCCTGAAGACCAGTGGAGAGGAAAGAATATTCTTCTGCCCTAACATTGCTATCTGAAGTGCAAGGAATTACAGAGCACCACCATGGTTAGAGACTGATCAAAACCAGAAATTTTTCAAGATCCAAAGAGGTCAGTTCTATTGTCCCAATCTAGATGTCATCAAAACCCTCCTGGCTCCTGTGGGATTTTACCACCATCCTCTGCCAAACTTTAGGAGAAAAAGCCCCCTGTTTCTATTACACTTTCATTTTAAAACTCCACTATTGGTCTCCACAAATTAGCAGTAGCCCATCTGACTTTGCCCCCACTGAAGTCATCCATTTCTCTGCTTTCTCCTCTCTCCCCAACTCCACCAGCAACATCTGGAATAGTTCTCCTGACACCTGGCACAGCTCACAGCGCGCAAGGTGGGTTATCTGCAGCACACACAGGCCCTTGTCCTTATTGTGTATGACACTGTAAAGGGAAATTCCACTTCCACAGTATGTCTGGAGGATACAGTTGAATTCCTTCTCCTGCTTTTGTCCACATTGCTAAGCAATGCTTTGGTAGGATTAGTCTTCCTTTTCCCCTTCCTCTCATGATGCTATCTGCTATGAATCTGCATTCTGGAAATCCTCTAGGAGTGCAAAGTCTACCTCACAACATACTGCTTGAGGAGACTAAGGGCCTACTGATGCTCTCATGCAAATGATAGGAAATCCTGCCATTGATGGGAATTGTTCCTGTGATAGGTTCAGCTTCATCAGCAGAACCTCCACTGGCACAGAGTTTTAGGTTAGATTCTCCATTCTTTCTGCGGGATACTCCCTCCCCCTAGCTCCAGTCCTAGACCTGAATACAGAGGAGATCTGTATTATCTTACTGGCTTTTACTGTCGTTATCTTTCGGATATATATGATCTGTCTGCAAGAGAAACAGTTTACTCATATTAGTGTTAGGCCAAGCAACCAATACTACTACTAAGGTATCAGATTTTTCATCACCTACTCTATGAATCCAAACCTACAATGAAATAGTCTATATTGTCTATTTGCTTAGTACTGTTCATTTAGGAGTTTAGGCTGTAATTAAAACATAAACAAATACTGCTAGACTATGCACATTTCACAATTATCCGAATTACCAATGCACTCCACCTAAAACAAGCATCCAGCACAGAAATTAAGAGGCAAGGGCAGAAAGTAGAGAGCACAAAAAGCAGAAATGCTTTTTGTAATGGGTCCATTTTACAAAGACAATAATGTGAACGTGACAGTGACAAAGCTACTGCAGAGCTTTATCATCTGTAGCACCATTCAACAAATACATTTGCTTCATACACTAGATTTACCAGCAAGAAGTTTAGGATTAGAATAGATACTGAATCCTCCAGTAATTGCACCCAGAAATGATTTCAATTTCAAACAGGAAGAAAGGGGAATATTTTTCTTTGGAATATATTGCGTCATTTTCCTTCTGTAAACTGGTGAGCTGTATTACCTGCCTTATATGGATTGATCTCTGGCTACTTCTACTGAAGAGAAAAGCTTCATTTCCACAATTAAGGGTTTTTCAGTGGCCATGATTAAAATATGAGCTGTGGGAGAAATAAACGTTCCACTTACGCAGCCACTAACTAAGCAGAAAAAAAAAATCCCACCTCAGCTTAAGAAATACCTCCAGCTGTGTTTTGGATTCAAGCAGCAAAGCCACAAGTGCAGCACTGCTGGGAATAAGAACTTCCCAATAAGAACTTCCCAAACAGTCAGGTTACTTTAAAGGCATCATCTCCCGGGGGAACACCAGCTGCTCACCGCACTGAGCCCCAGCAGGGCAGCGCAGATCCTGGGCGGTGGCTTGAGAAGACCCGTGAGCAGAAATGTCCTGGGGCCAGCCAGCTGAAAGCCCCCAGCTCTCACTTTTATCACTTTCACAAAGGCTTCTTACCACAGGTAAACAAAAGCATGGCCTGCCTTGAGAAATGATCGATTTTGCAACCACATTTTACGTGTTGAACTAGTACCTACTGGGGTTGCTCTGCTTCACGAAGCGAGCTCTCTTCCCTCGTTGCTTTGAACTGAGGTTGTAAAATTAAAATAATAGAATCAAAGAATTGTTTTGGTTGGAAGAGACCTTTAAGATCATCAAGTCCAGCTGTTAACCCAGCCCTGCCAGCTCACCACTAAACCATGTCCCTCATCACCTCATCTACAGGGCTTTTACACCTCCAGGCTTGCTGACTCCACCACCTCCCTGGGCAGCCTAATTCACTAGGCTAGCAATCTGCCTAAGCCAAAGCACAGATAATGGAGCAAAACACAACACTACCCTGTTGTGAATCACAGTCACTCCCATTTGGAAACAATTCCTTCCAAAATAAAAAAGCCTAGCTCTAAAAGAAGTCACAGAACTTACCACAGTTTTCCTCCTCTTTTTAAGCTTCCCTTTGTCTGAGGGCTGAATTTTCAGGCCCTCCAGCTTCCCTTTATCAGCACCATGCACTGGAAATTTGCTTCTCCAGTTTTATTTTGATTTGAAGATGAGATTTTCCTGACAAGAGCTAAGCTTGTAAGTAAAAATATTGAAAGGTTCATTGTAAATTCACAAGAGCAGAAATAATATCATTTGTATCATCTCACAACACATGGAGATTATAACAATGTAAATGTTCCAGGAAAAGACTGTAACTATAGGGGTGGGCAGAAAAGGTCTCAAAGTTAATTAAACTTGGTCTGGAAGCTGAGTTGAATAAGGGCAGGAAATAGAGAAGAATGAACTGACATTTGAATCAGACATTTTAAAAAGGGAGAAAAATACTGAATACTAATTACTAAACAAAATATATCCAGACACACCCTGGTTTTTTAGCTTTTTGCCCAGCCAGAAAACAAGAGATTTATGTATATGTACATGCTTTATCTGCCACAAAATTAATTTTCAGAGGAAATACTAATGCATTCAGTTACCCAGTAGAATAACCTGGACAAAGGAATCAGAACACACAGCCAGCTAAACACGGTTTCTCTGCTTCAGATTACTGTTAGCACAATAAATATCAATTACTGTGACCTGTACATGATGCTTGTGTTCAAGACAGATACTTTTGCTCTTGAGCTTTTGTTGAAGGAAAATGTCAAAAAAATCTTATCTGCTGTAAACACAGCTACATTGTACTTAAAAAAAACTACCCTATTTTTTGTATGCAGCTCCTCAAAGGATGGAGACTTTTCCTTAATCAAGGCAACTCAGTTGGAGCTCTGTGCTAGGAGCCTCTCTGATATTAAGGCTTTATCTGGAAATAAAGAGGAAGTCAAAAAAGCTCTATAACACATTATTCTCATAATGTACCTTATTTTGTTTCAGCTTGGCCAAACCCTTAAACATTCAGTGACAGCTTCGGCTAATCTGTGTACAGCAGAGCTAACAGGGGCAGCATCGAAACAGATCACTTCTGAAATCTGCACACAATTTATTGTGGAAAACAAAGCTTGTGGTTAGAGATGCTTGAGAAATCTTTTTAGTGAGCACAAACACTTCCAATACATCCAAACTGTTCCAATTCTGCACTGGGATGACCCAAATAATTTTTTTGAGGATTCACTTGTCCTCTTCTCACCTGAGACCCTGCTCCCCAAAAATCAAAGATCATCTGAGTGCCGGAGGTGCTGGGGGTGAGGGAGGCTCAGTGCTGAGACATCTGCACCTCTGTCTCTCCCACTGGAGCCAGCGCAGTCTGGGCTAAGCTAAAGGAAATTGGTTCAAAGCAAGCAAGAAAGAAGCTGCACCTACAGTCACATAAATATGCCACTGAGACTGACAGAGCCTCAATCATTCTTCAAAGTCAACAAAACCCTTTGCAGAATGAGTACACCTGACTGCAAGGTACTTTTTGGATACAAGGAAGAGAAGAAGTTCTTTTCCTGTCTCCAGCACTGGCACTTCATCACTATTTTCAGCATCTGTCCTTATCAATAATTAATCTGGATAGGAGATATTTTCCTCTTAGTTTTATACTTTGGACAAAGAATTCATAGAGGGAAACGTTTGCAGTTCCAAACTATGCATGCAGGGTTTATCCCATCCATCTTATTAGCTCACTTCAGAACAGAAGGGCTGTATTTAATTCAAAGTTAACCCCCCAAAATAGCTTAGATTGCAACAGCATTTGGCAACTGTCATCAAAAGACACGTGGCCAAGAACAAATTTTCTATCATTTAATTGTTAGTTTCACCATTGCAACATCTGCAGAACAAATAAACCACACTAGTTATAGGTACTAGGAGCTTCCTGATTTTAAAAAATGGAACTCTCAAAATCAACAGAGCACAGAATCTATATGGTATGGTGACAATGAAGTGGTAATATTCTGTACCAACACCCAGACTCTGCTTGTGGGTAGGAACATATTCACTAAATACCAGAATACTGTGAAGTAAAAGGCTTTATGCATGGAAAGACTGGACAATACCACTTGCTGCTTCTAAAAGTATTCTAATCCTTTTTGGGGTCACTACAGAAAGTTTCTGTAGTAAAGCATTATATGACTATAGTAGCATGGTCAGAGTAAGAACTCTTAAGCAGTACCAGAAAATATATACATTTCGGTACTCCAAGTACTGTATCTGTTCAGTTTCAAATTCAGCTCTCAAGTATCTCAACAGCCTCTGTGATGACAAATAACCTTATTGTGAAAAATGAGTAAGTTATTGATTCTGCACCTGGCATGACACAGTCTGCATGCTGAGAGTGTGAAATGAGGAAGATTCTTAAAACTCACCTAATGATTACGTGTGGCTCTGATAGACCTTCATACATATTTCTGTCCTGGGTGACGCAGAAGCCCAGCAGTTTTGCTAAGGCTGGTGGATTACTTGCTAGGCATACCAGGATGCTCACATAAAAAGAAAACAGTCATCCATCAAAACAACAATTAGACTGCATAACTGATTTGATGAGAAGAGGGAAAAGTCAGTGTTCTCACCACTCATTTTAATGATTCAAAAGTATTGTTTTACCTTCATCACGTATGTCATCCTCCCCATGGCAAACAACCCTCACTTAAACAGTGTGCTGTCATTTCAACAACAGAAGCAATTCAAGAATTAATAATTTATCTAGTCAAAAAATAATGCTTCCTTAAAAGTCCATGAAGAGACCAGCCCAGTATCTAAACCATGCATTTAATATGCCTCTCAGTTATCAAATTTGGAAGTAAGAAACTTAGAGAAAAAACAGGTTACTGTAGAAAAATTATTTAATTAAAGATTAGAATAGGGATCATATCTTGTGCACATGAAACACAGAAGCACTCCCTCTTGGTTGGATAACATCACTATGTAAGATTTTTGATGTGCTGCATAAAATCAGAAAACCTGGCTTCTCTCCCACCTATGTGGAAGTTGCATACTTTTGTATATATTATACAGGTACACAGAAATACAGTTACATGTTTATCAAATCATGAAAGGGATTTATTTCCACAAACAGAAATGTTTCAGTTCCCCAGATGTACTTAAACACTATCCACAAAAGGCTACCAGTCCCTAAAGAACACAGAACAAGGCACAATCTATCAGCCTATGTCTTCCAAAATTTTCCCAGTGTAGTGGGTCTGT
>VYZX01001339.1:23991-40386 GCA_013401335.1 Brachypteracias leptosomus
GTTCCTGTGCAACTTGGTCTAGGTGACCCTGCTCCAGTCGGGGGATTGGACTAGATGATCTTTCAAGGTCCCTTCCAATCCCTAACATTTTGTGATTCTGTAACATGAGCCTCACTACAACCTCCTTTTACGTAGCTGTAGAGAGTAATAAGGTCTCCTCTCAGTCTACTCTTCTCTAGACTAAACCACACCTGTTCCCTCAGACGCTTTTCATCAGACATGTTTTCCAGACTTCTCACCAACCTCGTTGCCCTTCTTTGCACTCACTCCAGCACCTCAATGTCCTTCTTATACTGTGGTGACCAAAACTGCACATACTACTCAAGTTGCAGCCTCACCAGTGCCGAGTGCAGGGGCACAATCACCTCCCTACTTCTGCTGGTCGCACCGTTTCTGACACAGGCCAGGATGCTCTTGGCCTTCTTGGCCACCTGGGCACACTGCTGGCTCATGTTCAGTCGGCTGTCAACCAACACCNGGACTTGCCCTTCATGAACCCATGTTGGCTGGGCCTCATCACACTTGCTGTGTGATCACCCGCAAGATGAACTGTTCCATAATCTTCCCTGGTACTGAGGTCAGGCTGACAGGCCTGTAGTTCCCCCGATCCTCCTTCCTGCCCTTCTTGTAGATGGGTGTCACATTAGCAAGTCTCCAGTCATTCGGGACCTCTCCCATTAACCAGGACTCCTGATAAATGATGGAGAGCAACTTGGCAAGTTCCTCCACCAGTTCCCTCAGCACTCCCACGTGGATCTCATCCAGTCCCATAGACTTACAGGTGTCCAACTGGCTTAGCAGGTCATTCACTACTATCTCCTGGATTATGAGGGGATTATTCTGATCTCCATCCTTATCTTCCAGCTCAGGTTCTGAATACCATGAGGATAACTGGTCTGACTATTGAAGACTGGGGCAAAGAAGGCATTAAGTACCTCAGCCTTTTCCTCATCCTTGGTAACGATGTTTCCCCTTGCATCCAATAAAGGGTGGAGATTCTCCCTGGTTCTTTTTTTGTTGTTGATATATTTGTAAAAACACTTTTTATTATCTCTTGCAGCAATGGCCAGGCTGAGTTCTAGCGGAGCCTTTGCCCCCTAATGTTCTGTAAATCTTATCATAGTATTTATTCAAGTTCTCTGCATATTTTACCTGAGTAAATTATCAAAATAAACTGACATAAAAGAAAGAACACATACCCCAGTTCTGCCTCCAAAAAAATTCTAGAGTCTTCTGCATTGCAAAATGCTTTTTAACTGAGTAATGAACTCTCTGTATAAGCATATTGGAAAATCCTGTGCGTTTCAGAAGGTAGGCCATTGTTGGTGAATGCCCAAAAGGATCAACTGCCCAACCAGACTTTGGTTTTACTCCTGTTGACAAAATAGAAAAGTAAAAATGGAAGAAAGTTCTACATTTCACTCAAAGAAAGCTATACAAATGTAATTCAAATCAGAGCACTGAAGAAAAAGTTTCCAAGAAGATAAATTAAAATACACAGCTAAATACTGCCTCCTGCAGAACACACCCTCAAAATTAACAAGGTGGAATTAATCAAATGAAAAATTAACAACAACAAAAATGTTTTTGAGGCAAGGGATTCTAACTCCTTAAAAACCCTGATACTAGTACACTACATTGTTAAACTATTTCAGTTGTGTCTCAAACATCTTTACATGGAATCATAATGAAATACACCTCCTTTTTCACTTTAAAGATGTTACAATTGAAAAGGAAAGCTAAAAAAAAAAGATCAGATGAAGATGGATTAAAGTTGTACATTGTTGAGTTTTCAATGTAATTTAAATAATGTTAGTCTTTGTTGGCTTTGGAACTAGCCTTTCTTTATTTGGTTGGCAATCACTAGAATTGTGTTGATTAATACTGTCTTTTTACTATTTTGCTATACTAGCAAATAAAGAAGGTATATTTAACTCCTGTTTAACTGATTCTTCAACATCGTTCCTTAGGCACATTTCTACTGTCTTACCAAAAGAATAGTAGGGAAGCCATTACCCTTTTATTAGGTCTTCCCTCCTTCCCTTCTCTTGATTACATCAAGCTGTGTTTATGGAAATCACTAACTAAGAAAAACAGAGTGAAACAGCTTTTCAAAATAATTTCCATTAATTGGGTGAAGTAATGTTAACTTATTAAAATCACTGTACAAATATTATCTATATAAAAAAGGGTTCTATCTACTTATGGGACTTTATTCCTAGTTATAGAACTAAAAAAGAAACCTTCCCACAGCCACCAAAACAGACCAGCCAATGTTACTGCAGTCACTAATTCCTCAAAGGTTCCAAAACCTTTTTTTCTTTTTAAATATGAACAATTCTAACATTACAATGGGTTTAGGTTTTATAACCACTACTGCTGCTACAACAACTACTACTAAATTTCATATTTACTTTTTTGAATGCCTTACATAAGAGAACCTAATGAATACAGTCTGCATAATACATCAAAACACATGAAAGGAATATCAATTTTTAAGTCATTTAAAGGCCTTTGCCATGATTTTCAAAAAACAGAAATGGCAATTGGAAACTGTGATACCAGAGACGTGACCTACAATTAAACATGATCTAGTGTTATATTTTATAATGCTAATATACTATGTACATCTTTCACTGATCACGACAAAATGTTACAACATAAAATTGTTTAAATACACTTCATTCAGAAACTTCTACCTGCAAACAGTAATTGCAAATACTAGACTCAATCCTATAGCTTCCAGTAAGTGGTCTGATTTAATGTTTCAGAAAAGTAAAAAAAGCCTTCTAGGCACTTCAGAAATAATAATAATAAAAAAATTCTAATTAACTTCCTGTATTAACATAGTTAAAATTTAGATCAAGCTACATACCAAGGTTCTTTTCTAGCCATTGATGTCCTTCTATCAGTTGGTCAATCAATGCAAAATAATGAGGAGAGGCTTCATCAGGCATGACCCATCCTCCTGTTACTATTTCAAATTGTCCATCTTTTATTAACCTGAAAAATATGTACATTATGGTCAGAATCTTGCAGAAGAAAATATACACTTAAAAATCAATTTCTGAATACCCAACACGTATTTACCAGGGACACAACTGCAAAATATAAATTGCTTGTGCCATTTCCGTCACTGGACTACGTTTCTTTAATTAAAGATGGAAAAAATTAATAGATTAACAGAAAAAGTTTTAATGCCTCTGTGCAACAAAATTACCAATTCTGCTGCATGTGCCATATTTGGGTTCTTTTTCAAACTAGGAAGAAGGGTATTTCTGCATAGATTACAAAAATAAAAGTGTTTAGTGTTCCAAGGGATCCTTTTAATCTCAAAAAAACCCTGCTGTGCTGTAACACTCATGCATTGTACATAAATTTTTGGAGTAGATAATTTTCTATGTTATCCCAAGATTTCCAGCATTACCTAACCTTTGCAGCTATAAGGCTCTCATAGCCTTAATGTATACTGCAACCTGTGAATCTTGAAAGGGTGCATGAGAAGGAGGGCATCACAAAGATGAGCTAAGAACTGTCAGATCCTGTCTTAAAGCAACTAAAAAAGCCAAAACAAAAAAAGAAAACCATTTTTGAAACCTCCAAGCTAGATCTTTACTTCAGGTTTATCCAAGCAGATGCATCTCAATGTCTAGGCAAACCTTTTACTTCTGTATTACATTTTGACTCATGATTTTAAAAAGAACTAATAAGAGTAAGGGTGTAGAGTATGTACTACTTCATCATTTAAGCATCTGCATTTCTATAAAGAATATACCTACTTAAAACCAAAAATCTCATTTCATAATCATTGTAACTGAAGAAAAAATACCATTTATAAATAGCTAATATTAAAGATTATTTGTATTCCATTGCCAGTACTTCAAATGACTTCAAATAAAATTTATAATCACAACTCCATTAGAATTCAAGGTGACATCTTCATGGCTGTACATAGTAACTTTTAATCAATTTCTGAAGCAATTCAGTGACTTGGCTTCACTTCTTGAAACGGATTGTTATTTTGTAACTGGAAAAAAACCCAAAATGAACCACGACCAAAAAAGTCAGAATTTGAGTAGTTGATTATTGCAGCAATTATGCATTGCAACAAGTAAAACCCAATTTTACAGTGGAGTCAAACACAACATCTCAGAACATGCTACAGGGGAAATAAGAAATAATTCAGTGTTCAAACCTTTTAACAGCATCCTTTTTTTGACTATCTATTCCATCCCACCATTTTGAAAAGTAGGAAATCTCAGACCACATAAATTTTCTTCGGTTGTCTTCTTGAAGTTTTATAACCATATTATTTAAAATATGCTGTGTTTGATCTCTGAAGTAATCATCAAAAGTCTTCAGCCAACCTAGGAAAAATAAAATAGTAAATTTGAAGTTGCTTTCAACAGTCTTAAGAGATCTGGCTTCTTCCCACTCCCTACAAAAAATTAAGCGAAGCATTTTCTTAAAAAGCTGAGGCTTTACATTCTATGGACAGTTCAAAGTGCTAAAGTCTTCAGGAGTTTCTTTTTAAGAAGTTTAGATGTTCTATTTCCTAAACATAGAAATATATGGAATATTAGACTTTCTACTTTGATAAACAGAATACACAGATTTAATAAACTATAAATTTTTATTATTTAAGTACAAATTAAGTAGCTGAAAAGAAGGATGTATGTATCTGCAAATTTATCTTCCCTGATAACTTCCACTAAGTTCCCTCATCTCTCACATCAGGAAGACTGCAGGATCTACTGACAGACCATCTTTCCAGTCCAATCCCAACACACATACCTCCAACACTCCCTAATCCTTCCTTTAATGTCCTACTTATTCTTTCAAGTCAAAAAGCACCCTATCACCCTACTTTATGTAAAACCGGACAAAAATTCCTAGCAGCATCGTACACATCTTACAGTTTGAGGAGAAAATTAAGAGTCACTGAAAAAGCAGCATATAAGCCTGTTTACTTAATATACAAGTGGCATATTCCAACTTTTCATACCTGCTCTTGTCATGTATGAGCATTTTCATTCAATTGTTTCCAAAAGGGACTCAACAGTTGAGTTTAAGGAAGTATCGCGTATAACACAGTAACTACTGAAGAATGCAACTGATGTTATGAACTGGTCCTATAGAATGCATCCATGTTTTGAAACTTCCATATAACATGAGGATTATACTCCAGATAAATATGATCCTAGTGATTCCACTCTAGCTTACCAGTTCTGTTCTGCAAAGGCACTGCCATTCTAGCACAATGCCAGTCTGTTTATAAAAAGCTACAAGATTAGGTTGCTCTGAAATGAGATAATATTGTTTCAAGGCAGCTATATATATGCAGAAAATTTTATTATTAAAAAATCACTTTTAAGTCTAATAAAATAAACCCACTATTCAATAGAGTCTGAATATTGATTCAGAAAGAATATATTATACTTCATTTTAAGGATAAAAAATAAGTTATATTCATCTTAGGTAGAAATGCACAGCTAATGTTATTTGACAATATGTACATTCTTTTCCAGTTCATATAAAATTGTTAATTATATTTCAAGTAAAGAATCTTGTAACTAGAAATAACTACTAGCCACTAATACATTCTTACTTTGGCTGCACTACTTTCAGAGTGCACACTCACTTTGTAAAGGCTGAATTTTAATAAAGGATTCAGAAACAAATAAACACATAACAAATTTCCAAAAACCTCCCTTTTTTATTTTGCAAATCAGGAAACAACACTGCAACACTCCACAAGCAAAGTGGTAGCTCAGTATCTTTTTTTTTTCCTTTTTGTAAACACACTTTTAGCATCTAGAAGAATCATCACATCCGATGCAAGTTTCTGTGCAGATAGAACACTAGGGTCTAATCTAATCTATCTTAAAGGGGAAAAATACATTTTGTCAAAACAGTTAGTATGAGGACCTAAAATCTAAATGTAAAACATACTTTCTCTGGAGGCATTGAAATAGCTTAATACAAAAAAAGTTAATAGTAAGATAGCAATACACAACAGTTTCATGAAGACTGAAAACAGAAAAATGGGTTCAACTTCTTTTTCTTTAGCACCATTTTTAAACCAAAACTTCTTGTGATATATTTCACCTGTTTCATAAACTGTTTGTTTTTTTTAATGGAAGCTTAAAGAATTGAGATCACATAAGCAATTCACCTTTTAAAATATTTATTTACATTTCAACAAATCAAGGAAATATTTTACTGATATTTACATAAAATGATCTACATTATGATGTAGGAAGAGCACTGGTACGATTATAGGTTGGTTAGTTTTAATATATTCAGTTTATTAAGCTATAGAGGAAGAGTGTAACATGGCTAACACAATGAGTGAACTTAACACACTCCAGAAAGTCCTAGGAAATATTTACAAATATTCACAGAATTAGTTGCAAGCAAAGAGAAAGTTCTCTGAAATTTTATTAGCACACATCTGGCATCTTGCACTTAAAATACATTTATTTTTAAGTAGAATAGTTTAAGTTGAAAGGGACCTACAACAACCATATAGTCCAACCGCCTGACCAGAGCTGATCAAAAGTTAAAGCATGTTATGAAGGGCACTGTCCAAATGCCTCTTAAACACTGGCAGGTGGGGGGTATTGACTAACTTTCTAGGAATCCTGTTTCAGTGTTTGACCAACACGTCACCAAATAAATGTTTCCTGATTATCAAGTCTGAACCTCTCCTGGCATAGCTTTGAACCATTCACAGGCATCCTGTCATTGGATCCCAAGGAGAAGAGCTCAGCACCTCCCTCTCCATTTACCCTTCTCAGGAAGCTGTAGAGAGCAATGAGATTGTCCCTCAGCCTTCTTTTCTCCAAACTAGACAAGCCCAAAGTCCTCAGCCGCTCCTCACAGGAAGTGCCTTGTAGCCCTTCCACCGGCTTTGTTGCCCTCTCCCTCTGGACACACTCAAAGACCTTCACATCCTTGTTAAATTGTGGGGCCCAGAACTGCAGACAGGACTCCAGGTGAGACCACGCCAACCCTGAATGGAGTGAGATAATCACCTCTTTTGACCAGCTGGCTCTGCTGTGTTTGAGGCACCCCAGGATGGAGTTTGCCCTCAGCTGCCAGGACACTCTGCTGACTCATATGGATCCTGCTGTCAACCAGCACCCCCAGAGTCCTTTCTGCAGGGCTGCCCTCCAGCCACTCTTCTCCCAGTTTATACTATGCCCAGTGTTACTCCATCCCAGGTGCAGGATCCGGCATTTGCTCTTGTTAGATTTCATGCCACTGATAGCTCTTAACACTATGACTTACAGAAGTTGTCCAAAAAGCCATGAAGATTAAAAAAAAATATCAAAAACTGAAAAGAGCAGCCAATAAATGTATTCACAGTTGCTAGCTGTAAGTCTACTACTACTGACTACCACATTGAATTTATTATTTCATATCTTAGTCCCTAATATCACATGAGAATCTCGTACAACTCAAGTTCATTCTTGTGCTTACCCATAAACTAAGAATTTGTTTCTGAGTTGTAAGAAAAGGTTTATCAAGAGTATTTGATCAGGAAACTTTCAATACAAATACAGTTTACATATGAAAAAAATGCAATCGTTTAAAGCTGCAATTACCAAAACTAAATATGCTAGTATCAGCAAAATAACATCTGTTGGTTTAAATTTACAGAAGTACCCTTCTCAATATAAAAATGTAAACAAGAGAAAAATACTTTACTGTCATTATGCTAATCTTGATTTAAGTATTCAGAAGTCTGCCATCTACTCCCATTTTCTGCCAGCACATGCAATAGCAATAGAGGGTACATACTGTCAAGCTGCTTGCCATTTGATTGCCTCACTCATGTTTGTCCTCTGAAGTGTGGAAATTTGATTCTACATTCCCCCTCCCTCCCCTCACCTGAGATTTATCATTGTCATGCAGTTGTTCGGTTTTTCGCCACACTTTCTTAATGTAAATTTTATTAGGTCAATAGCAGACTCCAAGAATCATGTCTAAATGTCAATTCAATCAATTGCTATGTAAAAAGCCCTGAAGCATTTCATTAATTGATTGGCTGCTCTTCCTGTCTACACTTTCCAGTCCAATTTTCTTCTAAAGGCTGTATCAGCTTCCTACACTAGAGAAAGGTATTCTCTTGTCTGAGCAGAGTTAAGACACAGTTGTAGAGATACAGGAAAGGTTTCAGGGCAAAATCAGTACAGAAGTCAACAAATTAGCATTATTCAGAAAGTAACATAAGTAAAAGCACTTTACAATTTGATCAATTAAAAGAATCACAAATCAGCTTTGAAAATATGAAATAATTTCTACCAAGACTGTCTGAGCACTGCTTACACTATCTGCAAGGCTGTTGAGGAGTTTTTGACATTGGGGTTTCTTTTGTCTTTTGGTTTAAAATTAACTGTTGAAATGAAAAAAAAACCTCAACTTTTCAATTGCTTACTACCACGAGTCACATTTCACGTTTAAGAGGTAACTTCTCCTTAAAAAAATTCCTAGTTTCTCATTAAATCTATTTTACTGAAGAGGCATATCTACTGAATGTCTGGAATACTATCCCTTGTTACATTATTGCATTTTTTGAGGGCAGTTTGCATCTCCGATTTACTTTACAGTAAAATATCTAAAATGCACACAGTGTTGCTTCTTGCAACCTAAGAACTTGAGTAATTTATTAATTTTATGGCAGAATTAGATAAAACTATTAAATTTCACCTAGCAAAATACAGCTTTTACAGAAAAAAACCCCAATCTCTTTGTAACAAAATTAGTGGAACTTTAGTTTTTAGCTTTTTAAAATGTACATCTGAGTAAGAAACATAACTTTTTTTTACAGTTATGCTTAATTATCAACTAACTAGTTTGTGAAAGAAGATACAATTAAGTAACCGTTTTGATAGCTAAGGAAGGAAAACATAATCATAAGATGAAAGAGGCCGTCTTAGTTCTTAATTACATCCATGCTCAACATAATATGTAATGCCACAACAATAGGAAGTTTTCATTAAAAACATTAAAAAAATTAATGAACATGTAGCCACAAACTCTTATCAGTGCTTTGGAAAACTTACGCACAGTAAATGTGTTTAACTGATCATGCACAGGCACACAATAATGACAATAATGCAAAACTAGAAGTAAATCCAGAAGTTTTAACTTACATTTTAGAAGTACAATTAGATACGGAAAGCATTAGCTCCTTTGTAGATTCAGCAATTTTAAAAAAATCCCTTTTTTTAAGGTATAGAATACACACATCAATTTTTAAATTTAGAAATCTTTCATTACTATTCCATGATGTCAAAACTAAATAGAGCAAATATACAAGTTTTTACAGGTGTCTCTAACATAAAGTTCAGTGCTAATTTCACCAAAAATAAGTATCTTTTCAATAAAGATGAATGGTTCATTGGCAAAGACTGTGAAAGAAAACTTGAGAAACATGATTTCTGTAACGTAAGGCTACCTCAAAACTAAAAGTAGTCCAAGATTGTTTTTCATTTTTCTTTTGGCATAGTATAAACCAGAAAAAGACAGAAAGCCTCTTGGAACATCCCTGTGTTGAAGCACACATTCTGATTTAGAAGAAGTTAAATAGAAGATGAGCCCCTTGCTTCCCAAAAATATTCTCTGAAATAAAGTAATTTAGGTAGAAGCAGAGACACTGATATTGAATAACTATGACAGTGTATTTGCTTTTCCAATGGCATACTAACTTCTAAAAGATCTCTGCTCAATGAACCACTAGTATCATTTCACATTTAGAACATTTAATTCCATAAGCGTAGCAAAAGAAACTTCAAATGATTGTACATTTTGCCAAATTTAAAACCTGACAAGGACCAGAAGGTATTTTAAAAATTATAAATAGGCTTCTTATGTGTTAGGCTTACACAATGCAAGGTCTACTTCTGCTCTGTACATATCAAATCTGTTGCCTCATAACTAAGATGGGAAGAAAATTTGTACTTATCAGGAAATAAAAAAAAAATGTGCTCTCTGTAATAGTCCTGCCAATTTTTAATGGAACTGCCCTGAATTTTCTTTTCTCCTCACCCATCACAGAGGAAAAAGAAAAAATTCTCTCACTAAAAGGCCCCTACCACCTCATAGGAAACTACACAAATATTGAAAAATGAGGCAGGAATAAAACTCAGATTTCTGTAATTCACATGCCAAGAAAAACTTGTTAGCTGCCCAGTTTTCCATTCTATTCCTAGATCTTGTCTTCCTCTAGAAAAGGAAAATTAGATGTTCACCACCCAATTTATATTTTATAGTCTTCACATAGCCTTCATAGTTCTCTTTTTTTTTATAAAACACTATATACTGTTGCTGTTCACAAGAAGAAAACACAAGTTCTAGATAAACAGTGGTGACCATGATCTACCTATTAAAACACAACATTAACACTAGTGAACATTCAATTTATAGTCTGAAACTTCTAAAGGTAAAGTCTTCAGATGTCATTCAACTAGAATTTTTTTTCTTTTCTGCATCAGCTTTATAATAACTTGTACTTATATTTTGGTGGGTCAGACAATAGTGTAAATAATCTGAGTTCCAAACACGTCAGGAAAATGAAGAAGTTATCTGAAAACCATATCCAGATCTGGTCAACAGAAAACAAACCTGAAACTCCATGGTGTATTAACAGCATCCAACTTTAATGCTTAACTTTATCTTAACAGTGCAGTTAACTTCATAAGGCTATACAGATTTCCTCCTCAGAAATGAAGACTGTCTTAAATAATAAAAAGGAATTAATGTGAGTGCTATAAGGTAAAGTTACTGATGCTATAGGTTATAAATAAAGTGTTAAAAAGTAGTAATTAGACCTGACGTGTGCACATACACTTCCATTTTTACTTAGGTAGAAACTGGGGAGAGTGGGTAGAAGGGGGAGACAAAAATCAATTTTAGTCTCTTTCAATTCCACTTAAATTCTTCTTGTACTAGGCCTGTAACAACCACATGCAGCAATAAAATACCCTGATCTGGCACATACATACGGTACAAAACCCACAAGTCTGAATTCTTAAATAATTTAAGGAGAAGAAATTGCCAAAATCATCTGCCAAGAGAGCAATAAATGCTAGAGGTGTCCTTCAACCCCTTGGGTCATATCTGAACATCAACTTCCAAGTCCAGTTGTACTGGTTGACAACATCACTGTCCCTGAGCAGCATTCTTCCCTCTAGAGTTCAGCTGCCTAATCCACTTCAGGCAGTCACATGAAACTGCTGTTGAAGCATATGAGAGCCAACATAAGGCCTTTGCCAGCACACTAGGTTACATGACTGATTATTAATTTGCTCCAGAAAGAAATGCTACCCATCTGCGATGGCTATAACCTCAAATAACACAGTTATTTGTAAACTGAACATCTCTCTGTGGCTTGAGATTAATCTGCACTGGGTGAATCCCCTGCAAATCAGACATGCTGCTTCATTAGCTGCCAGCAACCAAAAGACAATTATGCCTGTCTGATCAAAAATGCAAAGGGGACCCATTCTCATGCCTGATTTCCCAATAACAGGTAAATATATTAGCTGATGAAGAGAGAAGCATAGAGACCCCAAACATGTAGGTCCTGGTTGAATTTACATGGAAGCAGTTAACCCAGGTTTAGCAACACAAAGCACTTCAAAGCATCAGCACATAAATCATCTCTCAAAACAGAGTTGCACCTAAAATCACCCCCTTCCCTATGGATTCTGTTTCAAGGTAGTTTCTTTGCCTTTGAGCTAGATTCTCACTAGAGTAACTGGTTATGTGAGAAGTTAAAGACGAAGTAGCCTCAGATGAGAAAACGCAAAATACAGAGAATTCAAGGCTTCTGCAGCTAAAGTTACATCTTCACTGACTCCGTATTCTTGGTAAATATTTTTAATGTACATTGTTACACTATAGCTTCATTATGCCTTAAGCTTTTTTTGCCAGAATGTTTCCTTTGCACAATACCTTTTAATTCTCTGTGGGAAATGAAGAATGTAACCATTAGCTATACAAGAGATTTCAGATCTCTGTTACAGATAAATATTCCTTCTTTCAAGCACTTGCTAATATGAAGTTTCATACTGCAGACAATTCCACAGAAATGTCCTTATCAAAAGCAGTACCAAGTCAGGAGATATCTATAACAACACTTTTTGTAAAGCAAGCAATAACCAGTTTCACATGATCACCTTTGGCAATGGAACAGCTTACATTACTAGGATTGTATCTCACTTTAACTCTACTTTATATCAAACTAGGAAGCCTGAACAAGCTCTGAGATATTTAGATTGTATGCATGAGGAGATGGCAGATTTCTTGATTTTAGCTGCTGCTGGTAGAAGGACAGATATAATTTTATAGTAAAAAACTTAGATATTAAGGAGGAAGACTAGAAATCAAAACTAGACACCAGTAAGGAGGTCAGCTATCGAAGCTGAATGACAACACCATTAAGACTTCAGGCAAATCCTTGGGAATAACCTACATAGGAAAAAGTTGCAATAGAAAGATGAGAGACAGCTCTCATATCTTCATGAAATTTTTCAAACCTCATTATTGAAGGGGCAGTCACAGAGAGGACTTTCTTCAGCAAGCAGGAAGAACAAGTAACTAGCTATAGATTTAGATTTAATGAGTGACACCCTCCAAGACAGAAATCTGAATGCTAGTAAAAATCCATCCCTGAAGTTAAGTTCATTAGGGCCCACACTCTTATATTTGGAAGAGGGCCAGAGCATTGCTGGAGAAGACAAAATAGAATGAGATTATACTTCATTAAATGTAGCTCTCAGGTGCACCCAAAGACATTATGTAGATGTAAAATTAAGGAACAGATACACACTTTACAAACTTACTTCCTGGGCAAGTAGAGAACTTCTACTGGGAAAGTACAGGAAATTCCATTAATAATAACACAAAAAGTTAAACAGAAAAAGGTGCTGGTGAGGCTACCTTGAGTTGTAGACCAATATCTACGCTTTATCTGTTCTTAGAAGTTTAGTAATTCTGGTGACTCAAAAACTTTATTTGCAAGGGGCAAGAAAGTGAGGTTTGGGGCTGGTTTGAGGTTTTGTGAGTTATTTTTTGTTGGTTTTTCTTTTGTAATGTGGTTGGTTTTTATTTGTGACTTTTCTGGTTGGAAGGGGGTGTTTCTTTGGGTTTGTTTGGGTTTTTGTTACCTGGTTGGTTTTTTTAAATACAGGCAAAAAACTCAAACCTGACAGAGAAGAATGTCATACATATAGTGTCTCTGGAACTGGAGAAAATCCTTGTTATCCTCTGAATTTCCCAAAGAAGCTCTAATATTTCAAGTGTCATGGTAAATATACAGTGATCGTCAAGGCATTCCTCTCTGAGGGAAACTACTAATTTGTCATCCTAACTTGGAAGCTAAGAAGAGGTATGTCTGTCTTCAAAACCATTCCACTATTTTGGGAACCCTTCTTATAAGGGCAATACAGAGCCATTCAGTCTACTACCCCAAAAGACCTGAAAATTTGGAGTCTCTGATGAATCCTGGTTCAGCTAAGATATGGTTGATTTTTACCAGAAGTTGGGAGGGAGCCACAGCTGGGATAGACACCAAACCAGCCAATAGGTTCCAGGACTGCAGGCAGTTTGGGCTGGGTTGGCATGTTTGTTGGAGCTCACATGGTCGGCATGTTTTATATCACTTTGTATATTGTTTCATCGCTGTTATTATTACTACTGTTTTTCTTACTTCTCCATTTGCATTGTATTTAAATTCTCCTTTTCTAAACCCACAGGGTTTTGTATTTTCCTCCCTCTTCTCCTTCCCATGGGGCAGTGGAGAGGGCAGCAGACGAGCAGCCACCTGGTGCTTAAGTCCCAACCAGGTCTAAACCATAGTAGTCCAAAAAGGTGCCCAACATGGGGCATGAAGGGTTGAGATAACGACAAAAATGTGACCAAAGCATATTAGAACAGTTTTGTTATACACAAGACTTATCTATCAGCTAAATAGTGAATGTCCACCATTTGTTTGCATGGTGGTGTTGTGTAAATTCTTATACCCTCTGTGTTTATCATCTCTGGGAAATGGGTCAAGAGTTTTCTGTTGATTCAGTGGATATTGTTGCCTTATTATATGATTATGTCACCGCTCATCAAGTTAAGCTAGTACCTGTATGCTGCTTGTCATTTGTTAGTGATCTCACCCAATCTACGGGTAAGACAGGGAAGAAGACCTTCTCGTTTTTTGAGAATTTTGGCTTTCCTTAGAAAGTCCAGGTCAGCATGCTCTCAGTGCTGTCTTCTGAATGTTTGCCAAGTCTTGTTTAGGGTTATACCATTCTTTTCCAATAATATCACCCAGAGATCTGCCCCTAGGTTGGACAGATGTGTGGGAGAGTATGGGCATGTGCCTAGGCCTGGGGTTACCTCCAATGTTTTGTACTTTCACCCCCAAACAAGTGCAGGGTCCTGATAAACTAGTGAACATTTAGAAAAGAAGTGTTGTCAAACTGGCAAATCCCAGGAGACACAACACATGGCAATGTGTTGCAGACTTGCCCACACCTACCAAGTCCTCATCAACACAATTCACTGCCCTCAAGGAGAAGGAAAGGTCTCTGAACCTAAAAACAGAGCAACTGGTACCGCAGCTGAGCCAGAGAGCTACCCTGTGCCAGTATCAGACAGCCCTATACATAAAAAGAAATACATTTTAAAAATCAGTTTGCATAGTGAGGGATGAACCTGAGCCCTCACGAGAACAAGAGGAAGAGCCAGAGGTGATCACCCGATCCCTATCCCTGAGTGAGCGGCAAGACATGTGGTGGGATTTCAGTCGTCTTTCAGGCGAGCAGATTATCACCTGGCTGCTCCGATGCTGGGATGGTGGAGCTGGTGGTTTGGAATTAAAGGGGAAAGAGGCCAAGCAACTGAGATCCTCATCTAGGGAAGCAGGCTTTGACAAGGCAATTGGAAAACTGACACAAGCCTTCAGCCTCTGGAGGCAACTCCTGTCAAGCATAAGGGAAAGGTACCCCTTCAAGAAGGATGAGACATGTCAGCTAAGCAAGTGGATCACTATGGAGAGACATATTCAGTACCTGAGGGAATAAGCTATGCTGGAGATGATTTATAATGATTTGAATGATGAGAAGTCACCCTTGGATCTAGATAAAGTGCAATGCACATCATCCATATAGCAGAATTTCCTGCAAAGTGCACCACCATCATATGCCAACTCATTGTGCCCTGGAAAGAAAGCCGGGGACAAAAAGTGGATAAATTGGCTGGCCAGTTCCGGCAATATGAAGGAAGTATCTCTTCCTCTCTACAGGCCTGTGAAGGTACTAACCCAAGAGAATCAGCAAATCAAACAAGACACATCCTACTCTCCACCTGTAAGGGCCTGTGTCTTGGCTATTAGGAGTAGATGCTCCCTTGCCCAAGAGAAAGACCATGGAATGTACATACCACAGGGTACCCTGTGGTTCTACCTATGTGTCCATAGAGAGGACATGAGGAAGTGGGATGGAAAACCCACTTCAATCCTAGCTGCACAAGTACATGATTTTCAAGGGAAAACAATCATGAAAGGGGAGTCTTCCAAGAAAAAGGATGCTCCAGTTTCCAGTGGGAAATTCCCCAGAAAGAATAGAAAGGCTGATCTTATGTCTGATTCTCTTGAGGGGACGGCTAAGTTGCCTTCATATGAAATGAGTGACTCTAATCAGGATTAGAGGGGTCCTGTCACCAGCCAGGCGGAGGAAAAGGACAGTTGGGTTTACTGGACTGTGTGGATCTGATGCCCTGTCACATCAGACCCACAGGAATATCAGGTTTTTGCTGATACTGGCACACAGTGCACCCTGATGCCATCGAGCTATAGTGGAGTCAAATCCATCTGTATTTATAGCATGACAAGGGGATCCCAACAGTTGACCCTGCTGGAAGCTGAAATGAGTCTAACTGGGAAGAACTGGAACAAACACCCCATTGTGCCTGGCCCAGATGCCCTGTGCATCCTGGGCACAGACTGCCTCAGGAGAGCGTACCTTCAAGGACCCGAAAGGGTACCAATGGGCCTTTGGTATAGCTGCCTTGGAGGAAACTGAACAACTGTGCACCTTACCCACCTGGTCCTTCAGAGGTCCATTCTGTGGCGGGGTTTTGGGGGGCTGAAGAACAGTAGGTGCCAGCTGCTAACATGACTGTGCACCAGCGGCAGTACTGCACCAAATGAAACTCCCTGATCCCCATCCAGCAGCTGATCCATCAACTGGAGAGCCAGGGGATAATCAACAAAACTCGTTCACCCTTCAACAGCCCCATATGGCCAGTGCAGAAGTGGAGAATGGAGACTAGCAGTGGACTANGAAGTGGAGAATGGAGACTAGCAGTGGACTACTGTAGTGGGTCTGTCTG